>JABFPM010000367.1:0-30467 GCA_022817325.1 Idris sp. 1 HC-2018 | reverse complement strand
CAAAAGTTGATAGTTAAAAGAAAGTTATCTGATTTTGATTTGCTGTTTATAACCAAAATTATATTGACAGTTTCATGTGTTCGCAAATACACTAAAAATGCAATTGCACCATTTTTACCAATGTCTCGACGCCGACACCTTTAAATACTCACCCTGTATACCATTTTTTAAAGTATTATTTATAAAATTTCTACTCTACTAAATTATTAACATCAAAGGATAATTTAATTAAATTGATTAATTTTTTCTAATTTTAATTATACTCACATCACTAATTTTATATTTCACGATACATTTATCAAATTCCCATATCACACAGTGTAACAATAATTATATAAAAGGTTATTAAAATTGACTTTAAATCTTATTATTTAGAATGTATTAATTTCATTTATACTTTGTGTTTTTTTTAATTTTGTTTGCTTATTTTCCATTTTTATTTATATATTTTTCGATTTTTATGAATCAAACGAAGTCCATTTGTTACTAAAGAGAATTTGAAAGTTTACTCAGTCACTAAAATTCTTTTGTCACTAAATTTTTTCAATATTTTAAACAATAGTGTATGTTTTTCAGTTTGTTTTGTTTCCTAAGTACGTTAGTTTTGTTAATTTGTTTGATTGTCAGTTTGTTTGGTATTTCTATTTTTGTGTTTAATTGAAAAAAATTTCGCACATGAGCACTTGGTCCCGTACACGAGAATCTGTTTTCTGTGGTCTAAGTTCGAATTTCGAAAAAGAAAAAATGTTTGGTGCACAACAAGTTAGAGCCAACAAAGAAATGACACTTTGACAGTAGAAAGCAACATAAATTCAACTTTCTGGAAAATGCTTTTCTTAATCAATGGCCTATCTAGAAATTTTTGTTCCACACGTCTGAGAAAAATTGTGACGTGTCAAACTTGAATATTTAATCAATTTTACCTTTAATGGAGTCAGACTTTTAGTAATTTAAAATAAATAAAAGAATGTCGAACCAATAAAGTTCATTTTGCGTGTTTTTCCATTAAAAAAAATGACTGAAATCATTTTCGAAGATTTGCCAATTTGACCAATTAGGTATGAAATTACCTAAATTGTTTGTAATAAGCTTCGATTCAAAAATATGTTTCAAGACTAGTTATTCAAAATACTAAATATCAATCACCTTTCAGGCTATGGAGGACATGGCTACGCCGGTTACGCCGGCTATGGACACGGATATGGACATGGACACGGAGCTGGTGTAGTTCTGGCCGGTCCCGCTACTCATGGCGTCGTTTTGGGAGGTCACGGACACCACGGTATCATCGCCGGTCATGGTCATGGTCATGGTCATGGAACAGTTGTGAGCGGTCCTGCAACACACGGAGCAGTGATTGCTGGTCCTCATTCAGGAAATGTCGCCGTCAGCGCCCCCAATGCTGGTTCAGCGGTCATTGCCGGTCCTTCTGGCAAAATCACGACGCATGGAGCTGGTCATGGTGCGGCCATCGTTTCAGGACATGGCCACTGGTAAACAAAAGCAAAGCGTGTAATCAAACAAACAAAACAACGTCTCACGTCCTCAGCAACTTTGTCAACGCAACCTCAGTGAAATTAAAGAGATTACGTACATTTTTTTAAGAAGCTATTTTTATTTAACATATTACTTGTTATGTCCACACTTAGTTTCCGTTTCCTTTGATACTCAATTTTGCAATGTTTAGACATCTCACGTGTATATAAAACGTAATAAACTTTTGTATTCTAATCTGTTTGTCTATTCAATAATTAACAATTGAACGACCCGTTGAATTGTTCCATTCAAACTGCTCTGAATGAAATAGTATTAATGATTAATAGAAACGAAATCAGACTAATGTAGGTGGCGTTCATATTACACAACGTCGATAACCAAGCATTGTCTGAAAAGCACGTGTATAGAAAATGAAAGTTGCATTAGATGTTACTCTAATCTTTTTTTAATTTTAACACTGGTTTTCTATAATGTTTAGCAATAGTTGATTATAAAATTAGATTAATATGCTGTTCGGCTTTCAATATTATGAGAACTATTGTAATAATTGTTTGTTATTTTTCCAAATGAATTACAATAATCTGTTTGAACACTAATTTACATTTAATGTTGCTTAATATGACATCTACTTTTGTTCGCTAAATTTGCTATCACTATCTAAAATATTTTCTAGTTTTGAACATTTTCGTACTTAATTTATACTTAGTATTTTCAAAAAATGAATAATTACATTTTGCAAGTATGAGCAAATCTGAAATTAGTCTTCAAAAATTTACTTCATCAATATTTGATGAAGAGAATTAAAAACCGCGCCAGACTTGATTTAGGTAATCTGATGACTCAAGAAAACAATCAAACCATTCGGGGATCTAATTTAAATGAGGACCAAGTATCATAAATAGGCATTAAGTGAAGATACTGCTCAGATTGCTGTGTGTCATAATTTGTCATTGATCAACGACAGTTTGTCAATCTGCATTCATTAGCATCTAATGGAAAATGAGAAAACAATACCAGCTCATTTTCGAATTACGGTTTGCATCAAGGCGACGGGATCGATCCGATTGGAATTTATTAACAATCGATCTTAAACATTAATATGTAATTATCAACTGAGAGACAAAGAGGAGTAAATTATGCAAAATTCGGATCAATTTACTCGGCTATTACATATCAAGAGGAATAATATTCTCAAGAGACATCGGTTCCCACGCAAAATTTCATAACACCGCAAAATATATGAGAAAAGCGTGCCGTACTGATGTTGGGATGCAGCTCTAAAGTGACGCTGCAGTTAGCTCAAGTAAGAGTGTTAGTCGCATTTAACTGCATAATCTATATCTCTTTCTCTCTCGCTTTCTCTCATTTCATCATTCAACCGCTGAGCGTATTGTGAGAGTGAACTGAACCTCCACAAATTCCGAAAGGTCACCCACTTGTGATCGTCCGCCTACCAAACAGAGCAAACAGAGAAATAGAAGAGGTCATTATATTTACAATGCAAGTCATGCTTCGCATTATTAATAAACATGAAGTATTTCAAAGGGTTTAGAAATATAATTTATCTATAATTTGTCTACTTCGTATAGTTTATTATACAAAATAACATGAAATTGTTTTCAAAGTTATCATTCATACGAATTATCGCACAAGTATGATATCAAGATAAATGTTTCAATTTGATTGAAATTTATATTATGTGAACAGTAGTGATTGATATTTGATGATAGCGATGATATTTTATTAAAAGTGAAATGATTTATGGTCATATGAATAGTAATGGGAACATTTTGTTTTTTAATTTAAATTAAAATAGGATTTACAATTTTGAAACTCTAAGAAATCATTTTGTTGAATGGTATTTGAAGATCCTGTTGATTATATGATATGTGATTATTAATAATATGTTGATTTATCTTTAAGTGTTTACGGAGTGATGTAAAGTTAAAGTTCACAAAAGGTACAGTAATTTACATATTAATACTCTGAGTAACAGGTAGAGGAGAGGCTTGAGCCAAGAGCCACATTTTAAAAAGGAATTTTTTACACAAAAAATAATTGTTTTTACTAAAATCAAAATATGTACTGTAAACTTTAAGGATTTTTCTATCTAAAACTAATTTTTGTTATTAAAAATCATTAAATTAAATTAACAAAATATTAATTTTAAAAAAAGTGTTTGGGTCTTACCTAGAGTCACTGTGATTTTCAATAATTATTTATATATACAAAAAAAAAATTATCCATTAACAAAATGATCTGATGAACTGTTTTTTATTAATACTTGATTAATTTAAAATAATTAAAGCATTTGTTGTTAAGTTTTGAACAATTATTGAACAGCGCAACAATTTTCTTTCAATCACAACTTTTATTTCTGTTAAATTTATTAAATAATCTTTTTGTGGATAAAAATTTGACAATTTATTATAATTGTCTAATATTTCTTAAAATAGAACCGATTTTTGCATTTTTATATAAATTATCTTTTAGCTATAAGCCCAAGACATTTTTGTTTATTATTGTTATAACAATAAGTATTTAATAATCCAACGTACACGATTATAATTGTCAATTAATATCCTTTCAGATTTACTTTAAATCCGACGATTTTATAGCGTATTTCAAAAAATATACTAAAATTTAAATGAAATAAAAAAAGTTCATCGTGACTATCAAAAACAGTTGTTTTAAATAAATAAATACAAGTAACATTAAAATCAGTAACATTTAGACCGAAATATCGGGAATTTGTTTTTTTACACGATAGATAAAACTGTTTTTGTAAATTTATTTTGTTGTTGTTGTTTTTTTTTCATAATTCAGATGACTCTTGGGTCAAGTCTCTCCTCTATATCATTGGTACACAAAAAGATATAAATATAGTTATTAAAATAACTTTTACTGTAGAGTAAAATCGACATTTACGGTCGACTTGAAAAAATCTAAAATAACAAGTGAGTTGTAAATGATATTTTGCAACGAAATAATTTGTGTATTAATGTTCAAATTTTAAAGTTAAATGATCTTAATTAACAGTTTTAATGTATGGTTAAGAAATTCTATGAAAAGTAGGGAATTTAATTACATGGAAAATAAATTGGTTTTTAGAAAAATCACAGTATTTATGAGTTGAAGGTAAGTTAATTATATTGAATATTAATATATTAATATTATAATTACCACAGAAGAGTATAAAAAGCCGGATACTGTTTTAAAGTTTTAAGAAACTAATTGATTTAAAAATTAAGTTTGAAGTTGCATCTCAGCAGTAGTGCCTGATAATATGTAACCCGTCAGACATCAATGAGTGAGAAACATTCATTGAATACTGTTGTTGAATAATTAGCTTTGATGTAGTCAATTATAATAATATTGCAACAACAGAATCCATCGTTTTAATAATTAATTACAGAACTAAATTAATAAAACATTTATTAACACAGAAGTGAAGATGAGCAAAGCATATTATTATATGAATATATATCAAACAAGTAATATTGTACTTGAGGATTTAAATTAATTAATATACCAGTGATTATAATATTTCATTTATAAATAATGATAAAAATCCATTATAGTGATAATTTTTTTAAGAAAAGAACAACTTTGTAAATATTTAATATATTATGTATCATTACCTCAATGTAATTATAATTTTGGTCCACAGATTTGATATTTTCATTTGCAACAGAGTCAGCTTCATTTCAACTCTGAAAACATACAATTAAATTATTAAAAATGTAAAACATAAGAATAATAACTTACAAATTCAATAAACAATACAAAATCTGATGAAATTAAAAAAATGTATAAGACTCAGAAAACAGATGAATGGTATATATTTATCTTCTGTATATCAATAAAATAAGACGGAATTGAATATAAACCATTACCTGTAGTCATACAAACTCTCAGTGCATAAAAATGACGTATGTAATAAAATACTCATTAACATAAAGTAGCCATAAATTTATGAGATCAGCGCAACGCGATAATACCTGCAAACAATGATCATTTTATCAATAGTCGGGGGTCACATTTTCCACGACAAACAGGTCAACAAGTAGCAGTAACCTGCATACCGATCACTAGATTTGTTGGCTTCAGATTGCAGTAAGTAAGGAACTCTGCGCAGTTTTTATGGCGCCGTTGACTTTTTTCTGCAAACTTTTCAACAATTCTCGTCACTATTTAGGTGTGGTCAACGATGAAATAGATAAAAGCAGACTGAATGCGCATAATCTTCTGGTGAGCCGATACCACACAAGGTCACGCCGGTAACGTTCTACCCTAACTTTCAAAAAAAGTGCAATGCCACGATCCCGGGAAAAATGCAGTCATTATCGACGCTCGAGCGATAAATTAGATTGACTGAAGTGTTGCAATTAATCATCCACGTTAGATCACTAAGATAATAATTGTCGGCGTAATTAAAACCGTTTGATTATCATAAAACGGATAATATGTGAGAACAATCGACAAAAATAACAAAGGATTATGTTACTGTTATTTGTCTAACCCCTTTTTTATGGGGAAAAACAATCATTTCATAGGAAAAAGAATGCGATAAAATAATGTTCACAACATAATCCAACAGGTTGTAAAAACTTGGACTCATAACGCAAAATGGACACGTATTCAAATTTTTTTATTCCCTTCATAAAACTTTATTATCAGCATTGAAAGAGAAGATCAAATTCATTTATGGTCTCACATTTTGATACACTATCGTTTACAATTTTATAAAGTTTTTCACTGTCATATATTTGGTACTTCAGTATAAATTGCAAAGTTAGTATTTCATTTTTTCCAATTAATTTAATTATATTATAGTTTACATAATTTTTTAAATAAATAATGACATAATTTTCTAATGCATTTGAGATCTCCAAGCCATCCACTTTTACGACGGTCATTTCTGTGAAGTTCGTTTTCTTTTACTTTGCCTCTTTTTTCAAGCATCTTTGAGATCAGACCGTACTTTTCTTTGACTGTATAGATTTCAGTATACTTGATTCTTTAATGAAGTGCTCTCTTGGTTCATTCTTACTGGCATTCCAATAAACAATCGTACTCTGTTGGTCCAAAAAGCTTTTATATTTTCGGTAATGGTATATCTAAATTTATGACGGGTTTTAAAGCAGAGCTATTAAGTAATTTGCTGGCGAGAAATCATATCTTTAAAACCAGTTAAAAAGTTATACCGTTTTAAAAAATCTTGAATCACTCGAAAAAAGAAAAAAAAATAAAACCCTTTTTTTTAGATCTAAAAAAAGTTGTATTATATTAATATCATATTTGTTACACATATGTTGATTTATAAAGTTAACTTAACATAACAGTATTTCAATTGTTCAGTAAACATGAACTTTTAAGACCTTATTGAAATGCGCAAATTTGGATCAAAAGTTTTTAAACTTCAATTTGAAAAAATTGAAAAATTATTTTAAAAATAACTTTACATTCGAGAAAGTTTCTATGGATTTGTGCACTTTGACTTTAAAAAGTTCATGTTCACTGAATTTGCAAAAATCAAATATCTGTATAAAAATAAATAAAAAGAGAGTCATAAGAAAATGTAAGCAGAATTTTTTTTATTAGACTTGAATATAATAAATTAATTATGAAAATTAGGTTTACATTGGTTTAATTGTGACAAATCTAGAGCAATTAATTGTCTGATGATTGTCTCAGCATAAATGCTAAGATATGTCAAATGTTTAGTCAGCAGTCGCTTATCATTACTCGGAAATCATATTCATGGCGAAACTAATATGTGATTTGCATCATTTAATAGATGTAAATATATGATCGTTTTGTTGTTTGAGTTTCATGGGTGTCTGAATTGTATGTTAAAAGGTGGCATTTTTTCAGAAGTAAGTTCTTATAATTGAGACATCAATCTTTATTAAATAAGCTGTCACATGTTCGTTGAAAAGCGAATAAATATTAAAATTACAATAAAAGTTTCATTTAAAAAAAGCAGATCAAATTTATTTATATTTCAAAAAATGTTACATGAGATACTTTTTTAAAATAATGGTATTGGACAAATCTCGAAAAAAAAAAAACATTTCAAAATAAAAAATTAAAATGAAATCTTTGAAAAGCAGTATTCACATTTAAAGACTTGTTTTTAAAAATAAATCAAGCAAATGAAAAAAAATAATGTGACATCGAAAAAATTATTACAAATAAATATTCCTCGGGAATTGGAAATTTATTTAAAATTATATTCTTTCTATGAATAAATTTCAAAGTATTTATTCAAAATTTGTATGAACAATACAAAATGCAAGATCTTTCTATTCTTTTCTGCAGAGCGTATCTTTGTGGTCCCAGGAGAAAAGGGTTATTTCAAATATTACTTTATTGTTTGAAAGTCCCGGTTCACCTATAAACCAAAATATAAGAACAAACACGAATCGCTTTGTAATTTTTTTTACATCATTTTGCATATAATATCCGTACTCTTTTTTTAAAAGCGCTCCTTCTTTTTGAACGAAAATACTTATATTTACTCTTTGATATGCAAAAATCAATATCTATAAACAATACAAATTTTCTTTTGCTCACAAAACCTAACAGGAAATTGTACAAAAAAGTATAAATGTGTGTAAACCTTGAAATTTGTATTGACAAAAATTAAATTAAAAGTTTGCTCACCTGTCAATAATTTTGAAGCGGATCTAACTTTTGTTTGTCGGCTGAACATAGGCAAAAACTTTGACTGAGTTGGAAAACATGAAAATGATTTCACAAACTATGACTGTCAACTATTTCGATCAGGCCAAAAGTAGACTTTTGGAAAGACAAAGCTGCAAATCCTGGGAGAGAGGCGTTTTTCTAGTGGGGATAAGCTGTATCAACTTTAAGCACGCGACAATTTTCCACCACCAAGGGTGCCCCACCTAGAACATTAAAGGAAAAATCAATCCCTTTTTTTCCGAAACCGAATAATTGAATACATAATATGTAAGCTTGCGATATAAATCAATCAAACAACACTTGCGTCAATGCCATTGCAGAATTTTTGTGGACGCAATTAGCTGACATGTAACAGCAGATAAAAGACTGAAATAAAATCAAGAATGTCGAACAGGAATCCATTATTTTTAATTGTTTAAACAACGCATTTTTGAAATTAATATTTACCTAACTGGTATAATGTTGTACTTAACTTAATATCAGAATACAATTTTTTAATGTCATTTCAAAATAAGGATTTCCCTCTTTTTTTTTGGGACAAAATGTTATTCATAATTTCGAGCATCACGCATATCCAATTTGGTTTATCTTGTGCTTCGTATTCGAGCTTTGTGATGGAAATATTCTACACGAGAATGCAACTCCAAGAACAAATGCACTGTCTGTTTATGCAACGAAGAGCTTCCGCATCACTCACGTACCGCATATCGCTTATTCGAACATTAATTAAAAGACGTTTTATCCTATTTACCGCATACCGAAATAAATTAAGTGGTTCCAGTTTATATTTTGTTCACTCGCTTTGGCTTTTATAAAATCAAAGAAGTCCGAATGATTGCATTTAAATAAAAATATACGATTTAATATATTTCATTTTTTTCAAAATGAAAATACATTTTTCTTTCTCTCTCGAAAAATAAAGAAAAACTACAACCAAAGAGAGACATTACATAATCTGTTTTTGAATTTTTTGTTGAGGTGTCGCAATTCTTGATAACAATTTTGCGAATGATTGAATAAAAGGTGACATTAAAATGTCTGAAATGTATAACGTCGTTTATATGGAACGCAAATGAAATAAAATTGTCACGCCTTCGTTGCAGCATTTCTTCGTTGCATTGAAAGTGAATCGACGATAATAATATTCATTGCGATCCGGGCAAGAGCACTGATCCATTGCGAACTTGGACACCGTTCTGATACGGGCGACCAGGGAACAATAGATAGTTGCCATACCTCGCGTCGCCACTCGCGATTACAATGCGTAGGTAAAGTGACTCGGGCTGGACTTAAACGGATCCACTGTGGCAACGTAAATGACTTAACACTCGTCCTACATTCAGATTGTTTTCCAATGGAAAAAAAACTTTTTAGATCGACTTTTGATTGATTTTAGGCTATTATTTTGCACGAAAATATTTTCTCAATCACTCGGCTCACTGACAATTCTATTATTTTCGAGAATTACAAAAAAAGAAAAAAACAAAAAACAAAAAACAAAAAACTCACTGCATATCATACGAATTTGAAGAATTATTTATCGGGATGCACCGGGAAATTATTTTGCATTGATGTTGCGATCTTTGGTATTAATATTTCGTTTATGTTTACAAACACATAATGTGAATTGAATAATGTATAAATTACAGCAACGTAGATGTTAATCTTGTAATGTACCTATTCACAAATAGCTGTAAATAATATTGTAAAGTAGATTGGACAAAACAATCATAGCCGATTTATATCATTTCTAATTTACACCTTAATTTGAAACTGATTTATTGCTCAATAACTAACAAAAATTTAAAATGCAGTTGCAAATTACACATTTTCAGTAAACTTTGTTGTAGATTTGTTGCAAACATTTAATCGAAGAGATTATCAATGCTGTAATTATTAATCATTAGTTTATTTATTGACTTATCGTGAAAAGCATGCAAATTGTTCAACCATTAATAATTCAGTGAAATTTGATTTACAATTTGTAAAAAATTTGCTGAATTCATCGACTATCTTTTAGCACTTTGATTAATATTTTCATACAGAATAATCTTTTAATTGCAAATTTTCATTTGAGTTGCATAATACATGTTTCACTTTTCTGCAACACTATCAATGATGGTCATTAAAAATGAACCGAGATCCTGGTGTTGTCCGTAATTTCGATCGCAGAACCGTAATATGCATCGAAAGCAAGGAGACACAATGACCGGTCGTTAGGACGGTCTTGCCACCGAGGCGTTAGCATTATTCAGACTCAATAGCGATAAGCCTACGATATGTGGTGGTTCCCGGACCAGAGAGGAGAATGTTTAGCACGATTGCAGCAGCCCCGCCCAAAGGGTTGCTCTGGAGAGGTAGAAATTGCGTCTACTCAATCAGTATATAAGTTGAGGAGCTGTGACACTTGCCAAGCACATTTTCAAAACCGATCATCCGAAAGATCCTATCCAGAACCATGTACTCAGTAGCAGCTTTTTTCGTGGCGACCATCGCCGTTACATATGGAGCCCCATCTGGCCTCTGGGGCCATGGTGTAGGATTGGCGGGCCCAGTCTTGGGACCAGCAGCAATCGCAGGCCCGGGAAAAGGACCCTCATCTCTGTCCGGACCAGTGGTGAGTGAAAAAAGTGGACTACTTTGAGGTTCACTTAATTTTTCACCAGTTTACTGTTAAATTTTAACAATCTTCCATTCTTGAGTTGCCAATTTAACAAAACATCCATAAAAGATACAGTAGTACAACAACAATTTAGTCAATATAGTCTGACTATAAAGTAGACCTGTTCTCCAACTTTATCAATATTTTAATAGTTTCAGTAAATATACAAATTAACATTTACGCGACTTCATATAAGATTGGCGTGGTCTTAAGATAGATTTGTTTTTGTTCCTCGTCATGATATAGTGCAGGAAAATTGTACTCATGTGTAAAAATCTCTTATTGTAATAATAAAAGCAGAAAAAAATCACTTTGACATTCAATTATTTTTGTTATATCACGCAAAAGTATCATTTTTTTGTAAATCATGTTTTATTTAACTGTGTCTCGTTTCTCGGAAGTTTGGGTTCTTCGACGTTACGAACAAAATTTCAATATTTAGAAAATACACACTTACACTAATGCAGAGCATGTATTTGTACTTTGATGAATTATATAGCATAAAAATGTATAATTATTTTGCGTTATTGAATGCTAAAATTTCATTATTCAATGCAGGTTGGACCCGCTAGAATCAGCGGAGCTGTTGATCTTGGTGCCGTCGTTACTGGTAGTGTCGCCGGACCGTCTGTTGTCTCGGGATCGGTAGTTGGTTAGTGCATTTTATTCTAGCAGATTCATATCTTCTAAATCTAATCCCTTTAATTTCATAGTCGTTGGATATTTTTGAGTATACATTCAAACAAATCAACGTAATTTTTTTAATTAAAATAATATCGAAATAGTTTTATTCAGCCTGTTCTCTGCATTTATATTTAAATTTTAAACAAAAGGCGGAACTGCTATTGCTGAACACGGCTTAGCTTTGGGTCTTGGACACGGTCCTCTTCTTGGACATGGTGGTCTTCTTGGACATGGTGCTCTTCTTGGACATGGTCTGGGAGGACACATTGGCTTGGGTAAGTTTGAGATTGTAATTTAAATAAATGCAATTAGAGTTTTTCCTAGAGTTATCTATATTATTTACTTCAAATCCTATGATTCTAAATTTATTGCAACAAATTTTCCATGAGATTTTCAAGATAATCTTTTAATGTCTATATATTTCATATCCATACACTCTTTCTCTGAATCTTCATGATCTATATTATCTAGATCTTGATTCTTTAAATCTTGGTTTTCTAGATTTGTATTTTCTACATCTATATTTCTTAGATCCCTATTATATGCATTCTGCTAATATAGATTTTTTGTAACTTTTCTTTTATACTCTGTAACTACAATTATGTAAAATTAAACAAGATTTTGTGTAATCTGGTTTCATTTATTTATTTCGAGGGATTTTACACAAATTACTTAAATTTATACGAAATGTGACAAGTTTTTGACAAACTAAAGGTAAAATATTGTATTTATTTATTTTATATTAATTTCATTTCAAATTGTAATTTGTCAATTGTTTTTCTCATAATAATTAAAATCCAAATTAAAATAAAATCAATCAAAACAATTTTGTTCATTTTTTTGAAGAAATGAATTATGATGTTTTACACTTTTGCATTTCGAAGACACGTAATTTCACATAAAGTGTGTAATGTCACATTGAATTTACACAAAACGTGTAATTTAAATGTATAAACGTATAATTTTACTCAATCGTAAAGAAATTTAAATATACTCAAATCTTCTAAATCTGGATTATCTATAAGTTTATATCTTTTATTTGAAATTCCCTCTAAGATCTTTCTTTTATATCCAAATGTTAATCCATTACTTTTTCAAATTCTTGAACTTAATTACTAAACAAAATGCTTAATAAACTATTTATCTTCTGTAATAAAAATTATTAGCATTAATAATTCATAATCAAAGACATAACGATAAATAGAAAAGTCTGTCAAGATTAAATGATCAATCAACGAATGGCATTCCTTTACGGCAAACCCAGTAGCAGAAAAGATTTATTAGCTTCACCATAGTAATACATTTCTCGTTTCGACCTTCAGGTCCTCACGGAGCCGTGTTGGCTGGTCCCGTGGCTCCAAAAGTAGGTTTGGCTGGCCCAATTGCTGCTCCGATCTTGATCGCAGGACCCTCAGGCTCCATCAGCGCTGGACTTGCCGGTCACGGAGGAATCATCGGAGGTCTGGGACACTGGTAAATCGAACGCTACAAAATCTTCCAGGATATTGACTGATTATCTACATCACCTGTATCACCTCTGTCCACCTCATGATCTCTATTCTACGATTACCGCTATAGTACCTCAAAACACCGCATATACATACGTACACATACACTGTTTTGATATGTATATATCATGAACACTTTTGTAAACATTTGAATAATAAATTGCATAAATTTGACAAGAAAAAGTTGTACTTTATTTCGCGAATTTTAACCTTACATGTCCGTATATGGTTTAATTTAACCCTTAGAATACTTTTTTCTCTTCAGCTAAGAATTGCAATTTTTGAATAAAAAATATTCCATTTTTTGTAATAACATTTGCTATACACATTTTTTTGTACAATTTCGTGTTGCAGAATCTATTAATGATAGATTAATATATTATGTACCAACATTTGAAAAAAAGTATTGAAAAGATTGAAAAAAATGTGTAGCACTAAGGGGTAAATGTTTAATTTTTGAAAAAAAAGTTGTCCAAAATAAAAAAAATGACAGTTTCATCCAAGAAATTTATAGAGTGTACAAACATTTTGTTTAGCGATTTCAATTCCAGCTTTGGCTTTGATAAATATTATGAGAAAATGAATTACTTTGACATTGAGCTTACAGCCTGGTTTTGACTAAAAAAAGACGGCGGTCCAATTACGTTTGTGATATCTAAAAGTGTAACGAATAGCTCTTCGCGAAACGACGTTAGACATGGATAACGAGAATAGAGAAGTGCAAACGAAAGAAAGCGCATTTTCTTTGACGAAACAAATAAGCTGATAGAAAGCTTGCAAAGAAGCGGAGATTCTCGCGAGATAAATTGAAATGTTCTCAATCGTTGTACATTAATGCCAGCATTTGTATGATAAGCAATCAGGAGATTCAATTTTTTTCTGTAATAAAAAGCCATTCAATGTAAATATACACAAATCAAAATGAATTCTAATTTTTTTTTAGTGCAACTAAGTTGAAATAGCTTTTATCTTCACAGTAAATTAACCCGACAAAGAACTGAGAAAGAAAAAAAATAATAATAAAATGGAAAAAATAAAAAACAGAATTCAAATTAACAACTCATCAAAGAACACATGTCAATTGTGGGAGGTATGTGGGTTCAAATCCCACAGTTGATTATGATTTTCTATAACATTTTATTTTATTTTATTACCTTTTTTTTTTGTTTTTATTATTTTTTTTTTTTTGAGATAATTTATTTTGAATTCATTATGTGATGATCATATTTGAATTAATTTATTTATCAAGTTGCAGCACAAAAGAGATTATTGCATATAAAATTATACGATGAGATGAAAGATAAAATTAGACTTTAAATAAAATTAGATTTTGCTAAGAAACTAAGCAAATGAGTCATTGTAAAAAGGCAAGTGACTCATGTAGGTTTTAATTGCTTTGAATATTTATCTAAAATAGGTATATTTTCAAATTATTTACAAATGTATTGTTCTCTAAGCATGGTAAAATAAAAGTGTACAATTATAATTATAAGATGGAAACATTTTAACATTAATTTTTATATTTTATCTGTGATTTAAGATTTATATTATAAAGGGTGTTCAGAAATATTTTATAGTTTTTACAAAGACGGGAATAGTCTTATTTTAAAATAAAATATCTACCAAAGTATTACAAACAATAATATACCATGCTTCTTACAGTATCAATTAACTGAATAAAAGATCTTATTTCATATAAAATATATTTGAAGTAATATTTTATAAGCATGCTAAGGACTCATTTGCAGTGACGTATCGATGTAATCATCTACACTTAATAATTTGCGAAAAAAATTAATATTATTAATTTTTATTTTTAACCCTGTTTAACAAGTAAAATTTAAAAATACATTATTTATTTTAGTTAATTTTATGCAAATAAAAAATGTAGATTCATTAATTTCATAAATGTATCGATGCTTGAGCGTCACTGTGACTGTGCCCTAATATTTAAGATGAATAATATTTCAAATTATTTGATCTATTTATAATTATTATTATTATATAAACATTATCCAAAAAAGTGATCAGTTCGTTATAACTTGAAGATAATTAGGTTATTAGATTGAATTTGATAAAATTTGTTTATTTTTCTGTGGAAGTAGGAACACTCAACAAAATATCTCCATGTTATAAACATATTGTGTGTCTAAAACTTGTATGGACATACCGTATTACTCAAAGATGCCCAAAAGTGCAAAAATTGCGTTCATGAGGGGACATAAACACACATTTTGGTTGTCCAAAAGTACATATTATAAGAGTCCTCAACAACACTCATCTTTTCATAACCAAAATTTTAAAGGCAATCGGCAGTCGAGTTTTTTCTCTTTTTTGTTTGTTAATAAGAAAAAAGCAACAAATTTTAATCGCATATGGCAGTCATGATAGTCAATGATTTATTGGTTTAGAAATCTTTTTGCTGCCCCTAATCTCTCTTTTTTTGCCCCACTTTTGACTTTCGGTCGTTAACCCTTTCAGTCAATCTTTTTATTTACTGGTTCAGATCAACTTTTTTTCATATCCAACGTTATTATAGTGATACAATTATGACGAAAAAAACTCGACATGTTTTTTCGTTTTTTTTTTATAACTTTTGTTACAAACATTTTTTTTAATTAATTTTATATTTTTTAGAATTAATTAATCATTATTCAACATATTATAAACAAAAAGTTCCAAAATATTACCAAAAATATTTAAAATATTAAAAATTCAATTTTGAAATCGTGTGAATTATAATGTACATGGTGAATGAAAGGGTTAAATGAGTGTTTCTACACGCTAAGTCAATAGCGCTTGAAGCGACATCAGGTGGTAGGAATCGTAAGTTTTGTCCTATAAGCTGTCAAACGACACATACGTGACAGGGAACGTGAATCAATTCATTAATATTAATTAAATGTTTCATGAAATATATAGGCAAATTGGAAATCAAAACGTTTGGGAAATGTGAGTTGTGCGCCGAAGTGTCCACACAGTGAATTTAAGAACCCAGAACTTTATCTCCTTTAAAGTTGCAATCAGTGTCCAAACTTTTTGTTTTGAATCAATCTACGTAATTAAAAATATTTCGATTAAATTTTATTTAAATATACATAAATAGTTTCAATCTCAATAAGAATTATTATATAATTATAATAATACTATGACTTCACAATATATGTAAAGTTAAAGAAGAAAAATAGTGTTGTTATTTGAATATGATTCAATTAATAATTAAATTTACATATATTTAATTATTAATTTGATTACTTACGTTAATTATCTTAATTAGCACATTGTATAAATTAGTTTTTGTTGTAATATTTTTTGCATCAGGAGTTGTACGCAAAACTACTCCACTTAATCTACTAAAATTTTTTTCTTTCTATTCTTCCACATCGCTGACATGAAAGCTTTCCAGCAACTTTTCCCATTATTTAAACTTTTTTGTTGAAATACCGATAAATCTGCACTTTGAAAACCACACTGAATAATTGCTGGCATTATTATCTCCAAATTCTATATAAAAATGTATACCACAAGTTAAACCAATAAAAATCTATTATTATTATGGTTAATTGACTTGGCGTATCCCGTCGAAAATGTGTGATTTTATTAAATATTACCGGTAGATATACATGTATTGCTGAAACATCATGAGTCGTTTTTTGAGTGAACTAAAATTACTGTTCCATTGGAATTAGAAACCATTCTTTGAAATCAATGGAAATATTAAATAAGCTGTGTAATAAAATATAAAAATAACTTACCCAATTCGCCATAAAATTATTTATTATACTACTTAAAGTATTTGACTTTTTTTGTTTGTTTGTCTGTTTTTCTTCAAATTAAATCAACTTATAAGTTTTTAATAGTAGAAAGTTATTTTTACCGGTGTATCACTTGACCCATAAATTTTTACAACAACAAATTACGTTTTCATGTTTTTACATTTTATTATTACAATTTGTATTACACTTTTTTGTTTGTATACGCCAAAAATGCTTGCAAATACGCGTTGTGTAGAAAACGATTCTTACGCTATCTGTCAAGTAAACTAGATACTACGTACTGGTTTATTTCTAGTGACATTCTGCCGTCCAAAAATATCATTTATAACACTTTCGCAACTAAAAACAGAAGAGGTTACAGTGCATTTATTCTTAATTTATAATCATGATTTTTGTGCCATATTTATTCGTACAATATTGAAGAATGACGTGATATAGTTTTAGTCAACGAAAATTGCCAAAATAATGAAATAATGTAAATATGCGACAGTGTCAATTTATTACTTATTAAAAAAAATTGATTTTACAATAAACAATACAAATTTTTTAAAAAAGTATGTCACGTCATGCTCTCTATTCTCCTCTTTGTTTTACAATTTTTTTGTTAAATCCATGCAGTAGATTTTGCTTCGTAGATTTTTCAATCGATAAGTTCCTCCATTGGAGCGAGAGACATAGGCGAATTTTTGAGTTTAAATGTATGAGCAAGACAGAACTAATCTATTCAAAAATCACCTTCAGAGTTTACGAGAGTGAGAAAGTTAGCTAGAAACGACTGAAAAATCACTTTAAGGTGATATGTCAGTTGATTTCAGGGTGCCTCTCTCACTCGCGTGTAAACTCTTATAGCTCTGCCTCTTTCCCACTTACGTAACTAATATATCACCTTAAGTGGGTTTTAAGTGTTTTGCTGCAACGCCACTAGTGATGAAAATGCGAAGCATTTTAAAAAAGGTAATGTAAGTTGCTCCAACCCGAAAAACTCATTGAGAATGTTTTTTAAAGATATTTTTAATGTAGCATTTGTCTTCTCACTTTTTACAGACTTAGGACTGTCCATGCTCACTTTTGCATGAGTGTGATTACAAATGCTGTGCAGAGCACACTGTCAATGTAAAAACACTAGTATATTTTCAGTAATTTTAAAGTTTCACTTTCTATTCAGAGTATTTTACTGGAATGTTGCAGTTGTTACTTTAAATTTAATTTAAAATTAAAAAAATAGTGTAAAACTAGAGCACCTAGTTTGAAAATATAATTTAAACGCATAGTATAATTTTAAAATTCAACTTTGATTTTAAAATTTGAGTATATTCACTTGCAACTATATTGCAGTAGATCTATTGCAATTTTCGACCTTTTTTACAATGTGTACAGTAAGAGCAGACAAAAAGACCGCCATTTTTTATTTTAGAGCAACTTACATGTAGCCATTAGCAGATGATCAATAATAAGCAATTCAATGATTCAGCAGTTGTTTATAAAGTAACAGCAAAAGATTTTCAACAGTTTGCAATATTCAATAGTTTGGAATAATTGATGTTAAAATTTGTCAGAAATTACAGTGATGTCAATTAAGTTGTTTAATTATATTTCGCTGAAATTTAGTGCTTATAATTACATTTATTTAATAATATTTTACATTACAATAAATTAAAAAAAAAGGATTGCTATTTATAATAAATTACACATCAATTAAATACACGCATTCAAAAAGTGGAGTTAATTAGGTCGTTTACTATATTTGGCTCAATTGAAGTACATATAATTAAGTTTTTGATTGAATAGTATCTTAAATTAAAAGAATTTTCAGGAAAAACATTGACATAATTATAACTTTTGCAATTATAATGTTCTATTTCAACAGAATAATTCTTTTTTTCTATAAAAAAATATAAATAAAATTTCGGTAAAAATACAATTGTCTTAACTCCTGAAATGCAACTTCCAAATTAAATTGATTTTCACTGTATTTGTAAAATCTCTATTTTAAATAGCTGATAATGATAAAGATTTTTTAGTAAGTTAAGATGTTCATATTAATTTTCTGCTAGTAAATTTGGAACCCTGATGAGTGGCAATTTCCATTCCCACCGTGAACAATAATTAACTTTATCACAAGCACTAATTGCCACTGAAACCCATTCCTGTTTGTTTCTCTTACGAAATGTCCTTTTTTTATCATTTATAATCATAAATTCAGGTCTCTCAAATGAAACGAGATCTATTTATCAGAAATTTGAAACGAAACGTAGTCACTGACAACAGCGTCACATCGATTTTCACTTTGATATATATTTATCACGCTAATTAAATTCGCTACACTCGTAATTGTGAGCATCTCGTATATATATCACATCAGGATGCAATGCAATAACAAATACCAAAAACGAATACGTAGTTTGCATGATAATGCGAAATTTGTGACATCGATTTATCTTGCCTTTTTATAATCGTCATTTGCATACTGTTAATTCCTCGGTCTAGTTCATTTATAGACAGGTCTGACTCAATTATAATCTCCACACTTGTCATACAATGATAAAATCCTAATTCGCGTTTAAATCCTAATTCAGACGGACATTATATCCGAGCAGATCAATGAAATGGATTTTAGATTAGTTTCACTGTGCAGAATGTCAGATAATCAGTAAAATAAATTTTCAGGAGGAACTTAAACCTTTGTGTCCATTCTAATCATAATCCAATTTTGATCTGATGTGCAGCGAATAATGTCACTTGTTACAATTAAACTTTGGAAAAAAAGAAGGAAATTTAATTACGAAAAACCAGGAAACAAGTAAACAATTGTTTTCACGTCAAAATCAACCGAACACGCGGCAGCCGAAATGGAATCAACTAACCGTTACACGAGTAAGCTTGAAATCTGCCAGTATTGTTTGATTTTTTGCACCAATATTTTTCAAAGCCCGGAGATCCGCAATGAACGCGGGAGCAACATAATTGACTGTGTGCTAGATTTTTCATCACTTGGCATCGTGTTGGTCAGACGCTATTCATTTTGTCAAATAAAAAACGGCCATTACAAAAAATGAATTAAAATAACTGACAAGATATAAGTGTCAGTTGATGTGATTTAAGGATACTCTTTCAGATGATGAAAAACATTTTTGTTTCTTTTTTGAAAAATATTTAAACAAATCCGATGGCGATAAATTGATGTTAATTATTCAATTGTCTTTCTGAATAAATTTGTTTAATCAATTTGATTTTTCTGAATACAATTTCTTAAATTCAGAATCTTTAATTAACTTTAATCTGAAAAATGCAAAATTGTAAGGATTTTTAATAGTCTTACAGTATAACTTTCAGGCTACTTTTGTTCATTACAGTAGACAAGATTTTCTACTTTTTATTTTTTATGAACAAGATAATGCACCAATGTTTTTCATTATGCATTATGTTTAATTTAGTATCTTAGAATAGGAAACTTTCAAAAGTTAATTTTATTTTAACGTAAATTGAGGAATGTCTAAAGCTTTTATCAGTAAATGTTTATCATCTTACAAATTGTATGTTTACATTCATGATAACATACAGCTTCAGTTAATTTATCTAAGTACTAATTCACAATTGCAAAATTAGATTTTATTCTCAAACATATGTCGATTGCAATAAATGAAATTTACATTTCTGTGTTATATATTTTAACTTACAATTATTTTATATAACAAACGAAAAGAAATCTTGTTTCAAATATAAAAATTTGTTTATTCACAATAACAGATATAAATTATTAATACAAATATAATGAAAAATAAGTATAAATGATAATGATTATAAAAAATAAAATGGACCATTTTAAAATTTGTTTGAACTAAAAATATGCATAACGATGCAAAAATGTAACATGTTGAAAGAAAACCTATATTCTTGTGTGAAAAAAATCGCAAATTTTTTTATTTAACCTGAGGAAGTCATTGCTTTAGAAAATGTCAAATATCCTCTGGATAGCTTTTTTTGTTTTCAATTATATTATGTGTTATAATATAATTGTGCAATTTTTACGAAATAATATGTGATTAATTGATTTGATTTGATTTAATTATACTATTCATGAATATTAATCCTTTTAAATCAAATAAAAAGTATTCCACTGGTTGAAGCATACTATCTCTTAGTTAGTCACTACGGTGAAAATTTCATTTTGCAATTTTGCAAAGATTGAAAATTGTTTTGATGTGCTTCTCATATGTTAAAAATGTCTTTATTTTAATATTTTCATTGAAGATCCACTTTTTTTAACGAATTATAACAAATAAAGCCAACATGGGTTTATAAAACTAAATTAATAAGACGAGATTAATAGTTGATTTCTATTCTATATAAAGATATTTAGTATTACTAAATTGAAGAAATTTTAAATAATTATTTAATTTAAAGAACACTTAACATACCTGATTTGAATATAACTAATATTTTTATTAAGATTAATAATTTTATAATTTTGTAAGGTTTTTCTCAAAACAGATGAATTTTCTGTTAAGTAACGAGTCAGGGGTGGAAGAAGCATTAAATTCAAGTCAGCTAGCATTGGAAAAGAAAACACAATGTCATTCGGAGGATGCAAGGAGCTCGCACGCCAGTTATGAATATAAAATAGATCACGCGAAATGACATAGGAGGTTACTGTAATCCAGTCAATCCATAATATTATTCACTCGCGCGTAGGCGTAATCCCGTTAAGTGTGTCTTTCACGAGGCTTCAAGGAAGACGACTCTTCCAGTGCGGGCGTGACCGTGACCCCTCGTGAAATCACAATACCCTTTGACTGTGGAGAAAAATGAAGCAATCTCATTAACGTTCCACTTCGCATATCGACGTTTGACTTTAGTTGTAGGGCTTAAAGGGTTAAATGTATTCTCTTTTAAGCCTGAAAAATTACTGTATACTTTTGCTACAAAAAAGTATAAATTTCGTATACACATTCTTGTAAAATATAAACACTTTGTGCTGAAAAAGATCCACTGTGCTGATGCAAAAATTAATCTAATTTGTATTAAATTTTAATATTGTTTATTGATTGATAGCTGTGATTGAGCGATGATCACTGTGATTAAGCGTTATTCACCTTCGTTGCATTCGAAATGGAAACCACGTGGGAACACCCAATTATCCTTGTCTAGTCTGTGAGCGAGTGTCGCCTCGATGCATCGCCAAACTTAGAAGGAAGAGGCGTGGCGGACATTTTTCTCTCCACCGAGGTTGTAATGGATGAATATATAAAGATTGTAGTCGCTTCTTATGAAGATTAGTAATAATTTTCATCTCTCATTGTGTCAGTCGTGTTGAAATAACAGGTCACGAGCAGTCATGCGATTTTCGTTAGTGAGTAGCATTTAACATTCCGCAACGCACCGATCGCAGATCGGCCTCAAGTTGCGAAACTTTTTCGACGAAAGTTGCGCGAAATAGTGCATCGTAAATCAGCATTCCTTGCCATGATATATGCGATGGATATCTCTCGTCAGTGTATATTTCTGTGATAAATTGTTCGAAAGTTCGGTGATTAGTGAACGAGCATGTATGGTTGAGAGGAAAAAAAGGGGATACCATTGTTTCAGTTTGTTTCGGCACTTTTGCATTTTTGTTCGTTTGTTTCTTCTTTTTTCGTATTAGAAAGAACTTTTCACTGGGGCTTGTTCTTCCTTTCTCATGAAAGCAGCAGACAACAAAACCTCAAATGCTTTTCACGTAGAATCGTAAAAGTAGCATGAAGCTCGGAAGCGCTGTGAGAATCACTAAAGACGCATATTCGATGCACGTTTCATTCGACCAAATTATGCAAATAGATATTCGCACGTATATATGTATGTCTTCATAAACATCAATCTAAACACATACGAGACTATCGACTTGATCGCAAGATTAGCATATTTTCCACAAATATGCTCTCTAAGCGATGAGAAATTTGGCAAATAAAATTGAATTTGAATTATTATTAAACAAGTTGTGGCTTTGTTATTCCAATGCATTTATTGAATGATTTAATGGAAAATTGAAAGCACAGATTATTTAATGAAAATTATTCAGTAATTACGGATTGATTGAATTTAATACACAAAAGTGTAGTGATATTAGTTGTAAATGTCATTAAAATTGATCTCTTTAATTACTACGATCTTTTGAATAATACCTTTTAATTAGATTTAGCTTGATAATTTATTTTTATTCTTTCAACATTAATTTGATTATTCTCCAGAGTTAATACGATTATTTGATTAAAATTCAATATTTAGTTATTATTGTATTGTGTTAATATTTTGAAACGTTATTATCAAAATATTATTATTATTATTATTATTTTTTGTTTTTTGATAAACTAACATAATTTTTAATACTCCAAATTCATCAATTTTGTTAAAATGACTTTAAGAAAAAATATTATCTAAGACGAGAGATCCGAGTGGAAATCCATAGAAATGAAAGCCTTTTTTCTACAGAAAAATTAAAATATACCTCAGCTTTGTTTTTCACTCTTGAAAAATTGAAAAATTTTAATCCAATACTTTCATCGGTTTTCATTTGATCTGTTTCAATTGAAACATTAAATTTCATCGACTCTAAAAACAATATTTATTAGTTTCGTGAATTTCATGAATGAATGATGTCTGTTCGCAGCTGATACTATCTGGGCTGTTAGCATTAACTCATGGCAGCATTTGGCCTTATCACCATGGACCAGTTGGACTGGATCCAGCAACAGGTGGCGTGATCAGTAGTCAATCGGTTGCCGAGGCACACGCTTCCAGTGTCGCCAGCAGCCATCACAGTGTGTCGCCTTACTTCAAAGGACACATTGTGCCGAACGTTATCGCAGGTATTGTACCGTCTTTCTCCGGTCTAATCAAGTTATTCCAGTTAAGTACTTTTTTCGACCTCAAAATAGTTGCACGATAATGTTTTTGTTGACGGCAATTATGCATATCGCATTCTACATTTTCGCAACCCCACGCAGTTACGAGGATGACGTGATGCGCGAAGCGCAAAAACATATTGTGCAATCATTATGAAAATTCATCTAAGGACAAGGTTTCTTATTGTAATATTCATATATTTCCTACAATCGTAGGAGAAAATGAATGACACAGATTTAATATGGACAAGTGTTGCGCTTTAATGAATAATATGATGATTCAAACAAATCACAGAAGCATAATTAAACAGACTCCGAGTTAGAATTATAAAGAAAAGTATATACATATATTATTTTACATGATCATTGTTGATTATTTCAGGAATGAAATCAGTTTCCATTACAACCATATCACCTGTATAACTTGACAGTTTTGTTTTCAGAATTTTTTGAGCAGGATAAACTAACTGCTGGGTGTCTTTATAAGCTACATCTATAAGTACACTTTAAACTATATCTATATTAATTCCTCTTGTTTCAATATAACCCGATTTCCTTCTAACTTAAAAAATATCTCTTTAGATGTGTCTTATGCATCTTACAGTAAATAATTTTCAAGTTCTCAAAATTTATTTATATTTTTATGTTTTTAACCTAATTCTGTGTTTGGAAATTTCCCATTTATACTTTCCCTCATTAAAAGGTCTGGAGTTTTAGGTCACTCGGATATTAGAGGATTATCTCAAGGTCCTGTAGTAATAAAAGGGCCTGTAAGTGCACCAAGCACCATCGTTGGACCCGCAGATTCTGGGGTAACAATTCTTGGTCCCCGTTCTCAACCTGTTACCATAATAGGCCCGTCAGCAGGTTCAGCGACTATCGTAGGGCCAACTAGTTCCAGCACAAGAATAATCGGCCCTTCTGAAGGAGGAGGAGGGGCTGTTATAGCTGGACCAAGTTCAAATGGTGCCATAGTGGTGGGCCCAAATTCCGGTCCATCTCAAGTGATTGGACCTTCGCAAGGGCCCAGTCAAATATATGGGCCTAACAGTGAGAGTTCAATTATTGCTGGTCCAGAAAACGGGGGTGCTACTATCATGGGAAGCAGTTCCGGTCCAGCACAAATATATGGCCCTTCAGAGGGGGGAGCTGCTATAATAACGTCAGGTTCAAATAGTGGTTCCATAGTTACGGGGCCTAATTCGGGAGGAGCCCAGGTGATTGGACCTTCACAAGGGTCGAGTGAGATACGCGGTCCCCATAACGCGGGTTCAATTATTATTGGGCCTTCAAGTGGACCTGCTCAGGTCATTGGCCCTTCAGAAGCTCCGGTCCAAATAATAGGTCCAACATCCGGTTCAAGCCAAATTATCGCTCCCACTTCCGGTCCAGCCCAAATAATACCTGCCAGAAGCTCTGCCATTGCTGCTCCATCAACTGAAGTGTTTGTGCCTCCAGGTCCATCAAGAAATTACTATTACTACAATCATCCATTACCTGCAACTGGAGTACGAGCGGACGCAGAAGCAATGGCTTATGCTAGAGCACGTGCTGAAGCTTATGCATCAGCCAATGCTGGTGAGAATATTAAACATTGCCAATAGCTTTTTGTCGGCTCATCAATCATGATTTTCCGACAGAGCATTTCTATAAAATTCTTAAACTCTTTACTTGCATCCTATTATGAATATAGAAAAGTGGAATAAAATCCCATTTTCTTTTAAGTGTGTCTTTCTAATAAAATTAAATTACAGTATCCAGACCTGTGATCATGAAAGGACGTTATGGTGGCATTGTGTGCCCGCCGGGATATATCCCTGTGTCATATATATACGGACGTACAGCTCCAGCTCCTTCAGTTGCTTATGCAAGATCTTCTGCCAATGCGGTCGCACACGCTTCCGCTGACAGTCCGACTGTTGTTTTCAAGGGTCCTACGGGTATCATTTCCCCGGCGTGGCCTGTTGGAAACCATTATGTACCTTACTGGCAAAAGTGGTAGATGAACGAAATCGAATCGACGATCGGTTGAACCGACGAATTGTAAAAACACAATTTTTAATTTATTAAAGCCAAATTGAACAAATTTCTATTTATTTTATTTATTAATAACTGTGTTGCAACAACAGACTGAATAACTTATTTAGTTAAACCAATATAATTTGTAAGTTCGATGCACTTTTATTATGTTTAACTTTTACAGTAATAATTCAAGGCAGCGCCAAATTTTATGTATATTAAGTGCAAATAAATACGAATTTCGTTTGAATCATTTTCTAAGAAGTTTGTTTTTCAGATCATTAACAGCTATTAGCATTTTCTTTCAAATTGCCAAAGTTTTGGCATTACTTTTTTTTTTATTTTGTACTTTTCTTTCTTATAAGCAACCTGATGTAGTCAAACTATTTAAATCCTGGAGACTTTTGTAAAGTTTTTACCAAGGTAGAAAAAAATTTGCAACGCTTTACTTTATAAAAGTCCGTCCTATCAACTTGCTACTCATGTATAATATTCTCTCCGCGAATTCATAATTGACCTGCAGCCTTTCATAAGGGAGATATTAAAAGTTGGTGAGCAACAATCGTTTCAACTTTTGTTTTTCATCTACTTTCATCATTGGTCCAATATTCATGAAATTTGGTTAGCCTTTTTTATGCAAACAAGCAATAAACTCAATTAATGAACATGTTTAATTATCACATAATTACAGTTGAAAGTTATAAATTCTTTGAACAAATAAGATTTTTCAAAAAATGGCATACAAATAATTAATGTAGCAATTTGGACAATTGCATACAATTTTTTTTTTCGTAGCTATGAATTCGAGCTTGTTCTTAGCTGGCAACTTTTCTGCATGAAAAGATGAAAGCGATCAATACCTGATGATGGGTTCACTATTTTTCTATGATTTCTTTTAACATTGACCCCGCTATCTTAGAATAAAAGACTGCATTACTCTCAAAACATTTGAACAAAGAAATCAAAGACTGCTTATTTACAGACAGTTGCTTGTTTTGTAAGTAAATGTCAATTTTGTTTGTGACAAAAAAGTTAATATTCTGGAAATAATGTAAATAAATAAATTTCCTTTTTGAAACTGACTTCAACAAATACAGTCAACGTTGTGAAAAATATCGAATTCAATGGAATACACAAAATGTAAAAAAAGTATATAGTATTCTTAACATTTAGTTATTAAGATTTAAAATCCTATTTTAATTTTTTAGTAAAAATTACCCAATTTATTTCAATTCATCTTTTCAGTATTTTTTTTTCATCTGCAATCATATCTGAATTACCATTATGGACCGGCAATAAAAATATATATTAGCATATTTAAATGCGAGAACAGCGGTGCGTTAAATATCGTTGATATCTATCGAATGAGTTTAAAATGGTATAAAATGATTATATTCGTCAGGTAGTAACCAAAGTATATATATATTGTGTGTTTTCCTGATCTCGTTAAAGCTGTAAATCAAAAATAACGAGGCGACGTTATATTGTAAAACGACGACGACAAACGCATTTTCACGTCGAGTCGTCAGCGTCGACGAGACTACGGCCGCCGTTTCAGAAACGTGTAGATTCGCCAACGATAAACTGGATATCGGAAAAGACGGGATAACGTTGAAAAAGAGAGTGTCAAAAAGTACCATTAAAATCAGTCATCTTTCTGCAAGAGTGGTTCCGACAAAATCATTTTTTATTTAAATAACATGCAAGAAATAACACTTTTACTGCATCAAATGATAAAAGTGACTTCAAATAAGGCACTTGTTTTTGTAGTGAATAGTCTACGTTTTTTATTATATACATTTTCTACTTATTTTATGAAACAAATTTAAATTTATTTTAACAAATTATAATCAAAATGACTAACTTCGAGCCAAAATTTCATGTTTTATTACTTCACGTAATAAAAAATGGTAATGTTGCAATCATTTTGAATTTTTTTCTAGGTATATTTTATTTAAGAAGACGTCTTAAAGAAAATTAGTGAAAAATAAGAAATTAGTTTGTGTTTCATTGCATTTTTTTACTTCTTGAATTTCTAAATTAGGATCCAGGGATTCTTATTTATATAAGTTAAAAACATAAGAAATTATAAATCATATAAAATAGAAATGTAATAATCTCAAAGTTTTAATTTCTACATTTTTCCATTTTCAATATTAATTTTTGATACACTTTTTAGATCAATTTACTTTTACTTTTTTTTCAAGTTGTTAAGAAGAAGAAGGAGAAGAAACTGTAGACTCGATTGTTAATATTCGGCTATTAAACAATTTTAAAAACAATTAACTAATGACAGAAACTGATTTTAAAAATTAATTTTTTAATGAAATACAAATACATTTTTTGTTTTAAACAATATCAAAATTTTGTACTACGATTTTTTCGACTTGATTTAATAAAAAATTTAAAAAAATATACATAAATCTGTCGAAATTGTTAAATCCGTTGACTGTTTGTGTGCACTAAGGTGTACACATTTTTTCGAAAATGGAGAAATTCTGTTGTTAAATTTTTGTTTCAAATACCTTTTAGGTGATCATAACTTATGAAATTCAAACTTTAATGCAAAAATTGAGTTTTTATGGAAATTGTGCAAAATATTTGCGAATTTGAAAAGAAAAATGAAAAAAATCTTATCTTTAAAATTATCTTTGCAAGGTAATTTGTGTGCTACAATTAGTTAATATAATTTAAAATTTAAATCTATGATATCATAATTTATTATAGTTTTTTTTTATAATTATCTTTTTATAATTATCTGTACTTCCAAGTCTCGTAATATATTCTGAATAAGTTTACGGCATTCAGATTGACACCATGGATATTGGCACCATCAAGATAGGCACCATTCATATTAGAACAATTGACTTTAGCATCATAGTTAATTGCGTCATCAACAGTAATAAACATTGGCACCATTGCATATAAGTTGCAACAACCCTCCGCTTCACCTCGGACTGTACTATATATGTAATATTAATCGTTTACTTCAAATATTGCTGTATTTACATTGGCACGATTTTACATTCAACGCCTCGGGCTATATTTGACAATGCTGCCATTCATATTCGCTCCATTGATGCCGTGAATATCGGAATTTAGAATTTTATTTTAATTAAGAATTTAATTAAAAACTAATAACCATATATTATTTATTTATTAAGGTAGAAAAATTACGAAAATTGCAAATTATGAAAATAATATCAGGAAAGACACTAGAAAACATCAATTTTCTTTCACTTTAATTATAATTGTAAACGATAAAAACAGTATTTAAAAGATGTCTTATTTGTTTCGTATATATTTATCACAGCAACAAATTATTTTGTAAGTCATTGTACAGGTCACGCATTAGAAACTTTAATATTATATTATTCATAATAACTCTCATAACTTGTCGACCATGTAAGTTAAAATCACTTTTCTGTCTAACATCAACATTTTCTTCTTACAGGGTGATTTTTATAAGGTGTCGGAGTCGAGAGCATAGTCAAAATGGTGCAACTCGTAAACAAATGAATTGTTAGAATGCAATTTGTAAACAAACCACAAATGTCAAAATGTATAAATTCGATTATTATTTTGCTAGACATACTTTGAAAGTACAAACTGAATAAAAATTTGTGAATGAATTAAACTCAATGAAATGTTTTTGAAAAAAAAGAAATTAGCAGGAATAACGAAAATAAAAGGTTTTGTAACAAAATCTTATTTTCACGAAAATTTAATAATTTTATTACAACATTACAAAAGATTAAAGCTATTTAATTTTGTTTTAAAAAACTGCTTATTAAAAATTAGTTTACATTTATAGTGTGCCAATTTGTAAAAGAAAAATTATGCATGTCAAATTTAGTGAATTTTTGCTAGCATTCAATTGAATATGCAACTTCTAAAATAAAATAGTATTTAACTCACTCAAATTTATCCAATTAAAAATTGAATTTTTGACTTCTTATTATTTCATACAATATGATCGGTAATATTTTATTGTTACTGAACTATTCTCAATTTACAAAGAGTAATTTGTAATTCATTTAGTTGTTTCTTTAATAATTGAAATAAAAAATTATCTTTTAGTTATACTAGATATTTATTATTGGCAATTTAATAAACATTTAGAAAATTCAATTTAATTAATTCAATAACTGGTTGAAATGATAAAAGTAAATTTGTAAATAAGATGGTGAAAGTTATGCACTACTAATGGACAAAAATTTTTTTTTTATTATTTAGAACTCCATTTTTAAATTGCTATTGATATTTTACGGAGATCATTAATAGTGATTATAAAAAGAACATTATCATCTAAAAGCCAGCTAAAATTTAATATAATTTTCAATTCATGATATTTGTTTGATTAGTATAGAATAAAAGTATTTTTGAGCAAATAGTGCAGTAGTTTTCAAAAAAGAATTCATACTTTTCGGTAATATTTGTTAAATTACTGTAATACTCTGTCCTTTTTTTTTCAAAATAATTTATCGCAACTCTCGCGATTCCGACATCGTAATCGGCTTTTTATTCTTATTTAACGATTCATGTGAAAAATTCATCAAACTTATACATTTTGACATTTGTGGTTTGTTTACAAATTGCATTCTAACCAAAATCATGTTGACAATTTTCATATGTTCCTAAATACACTGAAAGTTGAGTTGCACCATTTTGACTATGCTCTCGACTCCGACACCTTATAAAAATCACCCTGTAAGAAGAAAATGTTGATGTT
>JABFPM010000366.1:0-30486 GCA_022817325.1 Idris sp. 1 HC-2018 | reverse complement strand
TTTGTATAAACTTTTTTTCTTATATTTTATTAATTATTTTTTTATTACAAATAGCACATTTGCCGCACTTGTAAGAAAAAATATCGTACTTGACTATTCGGAAACAGTAGGAGATTCCCCCTCTCGTGAAAGTGGTGGCCACTTGCTTCGCTCGTGGCCCCACTTTCACTCGAGAAAATCCTACTTCTGCGTCTAGTCAAGTAATATATTATTTTTAAATTTTATGAATAAACACGAATAATTTTATTTCAATCATATATATATTTAGCATCAACTTAAATCATAAATTTATGGACAAAATATCATTTGTTTTAAATTAGGATTTCCTGTCATTGTTCATCAATTTTCCACCTTAAGAAATTGTAAATTAAAAATTTAAATCATGAAAACACTGGAGTCGAATGGGGTGAAAAAGCCAAGGGATAGAAAATCATTATACATTTATAAACTATTGCACAGAATTGTCACCCTTATAAAATGGACATATATTATAGTTCAACAAAACTTTTGTATGACTCTTGATAAATTTAGCTCCAGTTAAACAAATTTTATTGCAGGATTTATTTAAAGTGGGTTTTTATATTAACAAAAAAAAAAAAAAACTTCATTATAAGCTAAAAATGCTGTACATAAATGTATTGATATTTATAAATGGATTTATGGTTGCACGTGTGTAATCAAACAAAAAGGAATATTTTTAAACTTTAATGTTAAAGCAATAACCAATTTTAGAAAACACTTACGTTTTCAGTAAAACGCCATAAATTACATGAATAACTCTAATATTATTTTATAGAGTAAATTTGTTTCCAAAGATACAAACTTCAAAGAACTCTAGTTTATTTGAAAATATTCCATAAATTATTATTTCTACAGCATGAAAAATAGAAAAGTGATTTTTTTACCCTACTCCACTGATATTAATGAAAAATTTATAATTTCGCTGATTTTCATTGCAATTTAATAAAACAATAAGCAAATGTTCTTGAGACTTTTAGGATTTTAAAAGTAATTCAGACGGAAAAACATGCTGTCATTTTAATTTCACAAATGTTTTAATTTTGTTAAAAAATGTTAATTTAAGTTCTACATAAATGACTTTATTTTAATTTTTGGAGTTTACAATACCATGCTTCTTAGAAATTAAGTTGTTTAATCAATTTAATTCATTTACTTATCATTATAATGGTCGATTTCAAATAAAACAACACATTTTGTTCATCGACGATTATTTAATACAGAAGTAATATCACAGATACGAAGAAAGGTTTTCCAATACCCTCATTTTAATAATTTTTTGGAGGGTTCCGTGTTTGTTAAATTTTGGGTTAGTATATTGATTAAATTACAATAATCAACCGCTTTTTAGTCTCGCGTAGCAGATCAAATTAAATACACCATACTTTGAACAAAATATCGTCGAAACTAACAAAACTAAGTAAATTAAAACACAGCTGCGTTGTTTTAAACAGTTTAAACCTATTTGCGTTTAATCTGTTCGAGACTGGTTTAATTTTGTTTGTTTGTTTCTAAAGCTCATTGAATAATCGCAGGGAACATTGAAAATGAAAACTCCCCTAAATATTCATTTATTACGTCTCGTCATTACGAAGTTTCGTTAATTATAAGATAAATTACATTTGGATCTGCGTTAAATGATCCCATTCTTAAAAACTAACAATACATAGCGCGCTCGTATTACACAAATGTAATTACTCATTTCACGTACCACACTTTTGACACGGTGCAATACAGGCTATATCCTAAGTCAGAACAAAAAGAACAACATCGTCTACATTTGACACGTATATAGTTTTGATTGACTCTTTTTTTGCCACGTTGGTAAATTTACAATGACGTTTACTACTTTGTTTTCTCCTTGTTCTAGTTTTTTCATTTTATATGACCTCTTACTAAATGGCCAGTGATTATGGAAGTTGAGCTTTTTTTCTTCTTACTTTCCTTTAACTTGATTTATTCGTATCTGTATCTTGCTCTCACTGAAAAAAATATTAAATGATTATTTCAATATTTATAAGTATATGTAGATTCATGTATATAAATTTGTGTATTTAATTTTCTCCGTATATTTCTATTTTAATTTTATGACAAAAGTTTTGCAGCAATGAATTTAATTTTGCTAATAATAAATGAAATAAATTTTTTCTTCGATTCATAAATTGAATTTTGTTTATACTCACTTTCGATTGCAAATACTCCTCCTAGCATTCCAACGAGAAAGAACAAACAAACTGTACAGACAACAAAAGTGACTTTGTTTCGCGCACAGCAAGACTTCTTTTTCGGTGTAATTGGTCTTCCTAATCCATTTACAACTGTAAAATGTGTACTACTGGCGACAGATGCCGTATCTAGTTGTTTTGGTGCTGTTACCGTTGGCGGATGAATGGCTGCTAGTGTTGCTAAATTTGCTGCTGTCAAAAGTAAAGTACCTGAAGCTGCGCTCTATAAAAATTGTTAATAAGTTTATTTTAAACAATTATCAATTTTATTTCATAGTTTTAGTTGAAAATGGAAGTGATTTCAACATTCATACTAAAAATGAAAATTTCAGTTATTTACAGTCACACTTAACAGAATATAAATGTGAAAACAAATTTATAGATGAAAAATTAAACTTTAGTCACACTTTTTTCCTTTTTTCAATTAAGAACAATTTACAATTAAAATTTCAATAACCAAAAACAAAAATGAAACAAAAAACAGTTGAACATTATATTAAAATTAAATGCAATTAATTTTCAAGACAATGCACTAGAGTATGATGAGTCATACATTGTAATATAACTTCAATTTTAAAATTATTTTAAATAAAAACGAATATTTACGAGAGATGAAGATTAAGTTGATGTAACAGGATTTTTTTGTAATTTGTAAGACGAAGTTTTAAATAAATTATCTCTTTGAAAAATCTAACTTCAAATCGCAATTGAAAATATGAATACAACTTATGTTTAAATGCAAAATGTTTAGGTAATTATTGACACTCACGTGTGTACTGGCAGTGGAGCCCTGTGACGATGTTGACCCTCTGGAAGGGGAATTCGGGTGTATATGGTGATGGGACCAGCTTCCATTTTCACTATTCTTTTCGCTACGTCCTACTAAAGACGGCCGTGGTATGTGCCAGGACAACGGGTTCGTCGGATCCGTTGCGGTGGCCATCGTCACCGGAATCTGAAACACATGATTCAGCGTTTAATTACAGCCATTACACAAGCCATAGAGAGTTTATTCGTCTATTTTTTTCGCCCGCCCCACAAACGCCTGTCATCATAAATTAGTGTGTATCTATACACTATTAACGAAATGCACACCTCCAAGATGAGACCATTTATCCTCGTTCTGTTAAACCACAATGTATTACGAAATGTGTCATCTTTGTTAGGGTTATCAAACTGTAAGTCACAGTTGATTCCTGTGGCCGTGATAAGTTTAACCGCAATATAAATAACACAACCCAATTAAGCTGTCCACATTTGACAATTTAAAATTTGGTTCAGTCCTAAAATTTGTATCAAACTTAAAAGTAAATTATGCTGGCTTGTTTTTCCAAATGATTAATAGATTCCCAAAAGTTGTGTGCAAATGTGGAATTCATTTGTGGATGTTTTTTTCCGGAAGAACTGTTGTAGGTGTTGGAATTCGATTGAAATGCATCTGTAGCTCGTTGCAATTTATTTATTGACAATGCAAAAGCATGTTTTTACAAAATGAGATAATAGATCCAGATTTAATGAACATTAGTGTAGTTACAACATTTTATCCCAGCAAGGTCGAGGTACAGTTATTTGTCTTGTGTAAATGGATTTGAAAAGCAAAAGGATTATGCTGTGAGGTTCAGTGACATTCCAATGATTGTGCTATGCTTGGTCATTAATGTATTCAACTGTGTTATTTCTATTCCTTTTTTCTTTATATTCCTTGGGCTTGTAACTGCAAGTTAAAGTGGATAAAAAGGTGGATTAAAAAATAAAAACATTCACCACAGTGACTGTGCAATTATAAAAATAATTATAAATAAAACAACACATTTTGCTAATCTCAGTGTTTGTCCATCATCGACCTTGGCAACAGATGAAAGGAAGTGCTGAGTTCATCAAAGTCAATTGCAATAAAATTTTATATTACTAATTTAGTAAAACTAGAATTTAAATAAACTTTACTTTTTAATGAATGTAATAAGTTTTAAATATAGTGTAATAGAATTTTATCATTAGTAAGAATTTTTTTTTATTTTTGTAACACTAATGCCAGACGCTGAAATTAACACTTTTATTTTTATACAAGTCATGCCAGTCGTCTATTAATTATCAGGTTTTGAGATCAAATGATGAAAGCAAACAATTGTGCAAATAATTAAAAAAAAAAGAAACAAAAAACGGAAGACAATACTATAAATCAATCGAATTGATCAAACAAAATTCTTTGGACATCGTTTTCGTGCAAACTTTTACTTAGTAAGAAAATGTAGGGAAATGTTTCGTCACGAAATATCGTGATTTAGAAGAATCAGTATACTAAATTAATAAAGTATCTATTCACTGAAAAGTAGTTGACTTTTTTCATTAATTAAGGTTCAAATCTTGACGTTTGTATTATCTAATTTTTCAGGAACAAATTATAAATATATGGTGAGCCTTCAAATCGAACTCAACTTTCGATCAATTTATTAGGCCAATATAAGTGCGATTAATCACTTGACAAGTATGATCGAAGGTTACACTCGATGAGAAATCGACTATTAGTTTATGTCAGAACAATGTAACTTAAGTAAAATATGAATCTCAATATTTATAAAGATTTGAATTAATATACTTTTGGTCTAAATAATCGACTTAATTCCAGACTTATATATATTTTTCACATTATTCTTAAACATTATTGGTTAAATTAGTTTCCAATAAATATGTATTACTATTCAATATTTAAGTTCAACATTTAAATTTTATAAATTACAGTTTGTTGAACAAAATATATCAACTATAAAAAAGTTAAAAGACTTTCAAGCCTAATATCATCATTAAGTGATATACAAAGAGATCTATGTGACATTAAAGTTTTGACAAAAATAACGTTGACACTATTCGTGCTTAATGCTATCTACCATTCCACATAAAACACACTTTCCAAACATAATTTCTATTTCAGTAGATTAAACTGCAAAGAATTATGCTAATGTGTTTAACACCTACACACTGATGTGATAGCAAATTTTATGAGCCAGATCTTAAAAAAATAATTAAAGAAACGCACATTTTTCTTGAATTAGTTTACACTTGACACTAAAAGTTTTTCAATTTTCAAATTTAAGAAAATTCAGAGATAATTAAATTGTCGAATGAATTTTTGGTTTTCAGAGAAACTCAAAATCTTGTATAAATCAACGAATCTTGTTGCAAAAAAATTTGTCAATTCAAAAAGTGTCGAACGTGTTTTAATGAGTTGCCTTGGCTTTTTGACTAATAAATGAAAATTTTGTTCAGAAAAATTCTCAATGGTTGTGAATACTTCGATTAATAGCAAACTTGACTGATCCAAAATAATTGGCGTTTCATCTGCTTGCTTGATGAAACATGGACGATTATATTGCGCAATAAAAAAACCGGAATATCCCGCTGAGGCCGCGCAGATCTTTCAGGAGGAGTCTTTCTTCGACCTTCCTCGCTTTCCATCGATTCGATTTCGATGACGTAAATGCCAATTGACCCACCGAACGAGACAAACATTGCAGCAGGACAGGGTTTCCCTAACCGAACGACCTGCAATTGTCGCAAACCGGTCGCGCCACGACTATCTGTCTTTCGCAAAGGTCTTGTTTGTTCAATGCAACACATTCTTGGCCGAAATGTTTGGCGCTTTTCACAATGTAGAAAGTATTTTAAAAATTAAAATTTATAATATATATATAAGAAATACCGCGCAATTGAAAAATAAAATGTTCCAATTAATTTGATTTCATCATATGTATATATATATACCGCTAGAAAATCAATTAAAACTAGTTTGGAAGTGATTTTTATTAATAAAACTTTCGTTGGTTCAACAAGTTAATTGCATTTGTTTTCCACATGAGTTGGTTATGTTAACATGGGTGGCTTTAATTTCTCACCAGATGTGATCTCAGTTTACATAATCAGATAATTAGCTTGGGCATGGCTAATCGATATAGTGCTACTTGTCTAATTTCCTACTTTTTTTTCTTCTAAAGAAGATAACCATCGATTTTAAACAGAGATCTTGCAAACAAAGATCTGATCTGGTTAGATAAATACTGTCAGGAAATGTCATTAAAATGTTGACAAGTTCAAATATTGGGCTTTGGTTCAATCAAATTGCATACTGTGAAAGTTAACAAGACTATAAATTTATTTTATGAAGTTTATTGAAATTTTCCAGCATCTTAATGACATTTTTACTATAAATATGACTAAAATCAGGAATTTAATCAAGATAGTAAAATTTATTTAACGATCTTACAAACATTTAGAAATAGTAAGATCTTGATGATTTTGAGTAGTTTACAAATCAATAGTTTGTATGATCTCCTGAGGTCTTTATTATTCAAGTCGTCTTTGTCAGAGTGTAAGTCAACTTATCATACATAATTCAAGCACATTTTATTACCATTTCGAATGAACTGAAATGGTTTATTCTTCCTTCAATTTAGTCAAATCGATTGCGTAAGGATTTAAGGAAGCTGTTGACTCTTCTGGAATGTAATGCCTCGCCAACGGGCACAAATGTGCCGGCTTTGTGAAGATTATGGATGTTAATGCATGTCTTTTATAAGTCGTGGGGTTCAAATGCTCTTAAACATCAATCGACAATCTGCGACTTTTCATCGACGACTCGCTTCATGATTTATGTGTCGTGCTTTAAGGATAATGTAATCTAAGATGCTGTGACAAATTCTTAATGTAAATTTGTTTGATTTTTTTTGTTGCTGAAGAAATACATAATATCTCTTTTTTCACAATCAGTTTTCATCAGTCCGTAGTTAAGTGTTGCAAGAGGCATTTGGTTTATCGTGAATCATGTCAGGTTCATAAAATTTTTGTACTTACTTTTCCCAAAAGCAAAAAGACTTGTACTAATTGCCGAGGAAAAACGTAACAAGCATTATGCATGTAAATTTCTCACACATTCCTTAGGTGTAATCGATATTGCAAAGTCTTGTATTAGGTTATGGAAATTTGTTCGACACTTTCCCCCTGTTTGATCACACTCTTGTGTTTGATTATATTAGATAATCTTTTAATAATTTTTTTTAAACGCTTTATCTAATTTAATAAAAATTATAAACAATTTCCATGTTCAAGAAATATTCCATTAAGAATGATTAAGGATTTGCGTTAAACTATTGTTACATAACTATGAGACTGTTGGGAATCAGAGTTAAGTATAGTACAAGATGACGAGTTTGTTTTCTAATTAAACGAATTAATCAAACTGCTGAGAATTTGATTTTCTATCAAAGTTTAAATTATGATTATTTGATTGACTATTAATATGCTAATATGTAAAAAAATATTTAAACTAAAAATTGCTTTAAAAAATAAAATAATTTGTAGATTTGTATTTTTTGAAAGCCATTCGAAAGTATGATATTGACCATGATTGCTTGTAAACGAGCCACAAACTGTTGTGCGGTCATTCGGATTAAGCTTATTAACACATTTGGTGGTTTAGGTTTGTTTTTGAACGTGTAATATTTAATAACTATTCTGACTTTGCTAGTGAAAAATTAGATTGAAATGTAAACTTTCAAAAATTTTTTATGTTGTAAGTCATTTGACCCCTAAAAATAAAATTATTATTAATTATAAATTTTGCTATGGCTAACAAGATTCTATTTACATTTAAACATACGCACGATGAAGTATATCGCAATTTATGTAAAATTAAAAAAAAAGAAGATGTATATCATACGTTAATACGTTCGGTAATACGTTATGTTATACTTACGTATATTTCGCATTATAATTTGTAATTTAAGTGAATCATACGTGGGTAAAATATCTGAATGTTACTTCATTGTCGTGAATGGTAGATTGAAATTTGATCGACATAAGTACAAATTTCATTTCATTTTTATGCTTAACAGACAACGCTTTTATCACAAAATTAAGAATCATTATCATTTTTTCGACCATTAAATGTATTTTTTATATTTATTTTTTATTTTTTCTGTTTAAAAATTTGAAATTAAAATTTATTTATTCCCAGATGTGTAACTGTTTAAAAAAATTGATAGCCATGCTGATGATAATAATTAAATATTAAAAATAATTTCGAACAAAAAAAAGATTTTAACCAAACCTGTATGAAAAGTTGGTTGATTCAGATTTTGATATATACAGCGAAATGCTAATGAATGAACAGCATAGAATGCCTAAATGACCTAGAGATCCAACGTAGGAGTTCAGCAGGTTTGGACGAAATTTATGGAATGTGCTATGACATTTCAGATGACGATCATTTCAGACACGTCATCGAAAAGGCCACGCGACTTTACTTCTGCGGATAGACTGTACTCAATTCGCGACTTTTATGCACATCAATGCGTCCTTAAGTCAAGGCTCGTCAATGGTTCATATTGCGGAGAAATTTATTGATCCAAACTTTTTCCGACGACCTTGCTCATTTTCGGTCGTAATAAGCATTCCATGCCTTACTACTCTTACATCAACACTTGCGTGAATGTTTTCGCATAAATATCTTTTGCGTATGAGTTTCGTGAAAACAAATATTACCTAGTTTGGTTAAATTTTTTGTTCATCAAACTGTGTGCTCATAAGTGTTAACAAGTTTAATTTTTACCTCAAAGTTTCATAATTAATAAGTGAACTGTTTTTTAAAATAGAAATTAAATTTAATTTCTTAATTCTATTTTTTTAAAAATAAAATTCTTAAGATAAGCATCAAATCCAATTAGCATCATTTTCTTTTTGCATTTAAATGTTTCGATTCAGAGGAAATGGTTCGAGTTTATGATAATTTGTATTATATAATTTTAAAAGAGATCTATAATCTATTTGAAATTTTGATTGAGTTGATAAAGCAATTATGTAGTAGTGTAAAGTAAATAAGAATTAATTTTAATATCGGGAAAAACCTAAACTTAATTGATATTTAGAATTTATTAGATGTTTCAAAATATCATAAAAATTAGTTCATCATATTGTTTCAATGTCTGGGTTTTTTTCAAGTTCATGTTTAAAAAAAAGCTTTTACGATAAACACATTAATTTCAAGTTCTGTAACAGCAAATAAAATATTAGAAATATGCATAACCAGTTTGGCTTGTAATTTTATTTTCTCATTCGCTGATCTAAGCCAAGATCATTGTCCTGGATTATTTGTCAAACTTTTTTCTATACATATTTTAGGTTTCAGTTATTTGTAATAATAATTAAAATTCTGTATCTAATTATCAGATGAGTCATCAGTTTAAATACATGCTAATAATTGTTTTTTACATATTATACAAAAAAAATCGATTCCTAAAAGTAATAAATAAATTTCGGTAGCATTCTTATATTGTATTTTCCAATGATTCATTTTTGGTAAAAGAATTTTAATTATTTACAAATAATAAAAAAAATTGACCATTTTTTGTCAAACTTTTATTTTGACCCATAGTTCTGAACTCTTTTGATGTGATAATTCGACTTTTCTTGACAACCTCAGTCTGCATAAATGGAATGACGAATCACCCCTACGCGCTCATTGATGCATTATTTTGAATGCAAAAACGTTTTATGAAGTTGCACCTATGACTCAATCTCATTTATCTCGTCCCAATAGCTTTTGTGATTCATCTTTTCAAAACTTTCAAACGATTTATCACTAGTGTTAAATTTTGACAGTTGAAAATTTGGGGGGAAAAATTATTTTTTGTACTGGTTTTTAATTTTATTTTTAGTTATACTTACTTTAAACTGTTGGTAATGGCAAATATAAATTTAAGCTTTTTTTGTCAGTTAATCGATCGAAAAATCAGAGAGTTTGACAGGTACTAATGTGACATATAGTTATGTCACTAACCCTGCTATCAGACGAATAAATCGCAAAAATTATTCATCCTTTTGCAATGTGCAAAAGCCGAAGGCTGAAGTGCCAAAACTAGAGCATCAAGATCTATACAAAAATGTATCTTCGTATGGTTTTAATGTTAGAGAGAAATGCGTTATGTAATTGCATCATAACAGAGTTACGCACTTGGCCCCGGTGTCGCCGCTTATTTTCGGCTTGGTGTTAAAGATTGTGCAATTATGGCGCCGTTGAATTCCATCGAAATCAGCTCATATTTTTCTTCCGACCAAAAGTTGCACCTTGGAACCAATGTTAAGCAAAATGTTCCATTTGATTTTGAATAAGAATATTTTTTCTTATAAAATTTAAAAAATAATCTTATTTTTTTATTTGCTGTATTGTTTTAATTTGTAAATAAATAAAACGTAAAAAATTCAATAAAATTACTTGTTTTCAAGGCGAGCAAAAAAAGAGAATTAAGGCTATAATGAAATGTTTTCGCTAATTTTTCAATGTTTTGATTGATTCCAGTGTAGAAAGTTTGTTGCTTAAATTTCATAACTTATTATTTGATCGATTAAGATGATACTCGTCAAGGTAGGCGGTGATCTTTAAAAAAAGAAAAGATTTGGATGTGTTTATAAAAATGCTTTTGATGAAAAACTTTCGATTTTTGTTTTGATTGATTAAAACGGTCATTCTTGTTTCAGTCAGTTGATGAAAATTTGTGTAATTCGTGTACTTGATTGGTTTTATGTAAGTTCTTTGGGTGTATCAGCTGTAATTTTTATTTACTTGTCATGTTTATATTAAACTGTCACAATTTTTTTCTAATCCATTAATATGACACAAGTACAAATTCAAACATATTGTAAACAATAATACTTTTTTTTTCATGGAATTACATTATGGCTGAAAAATATCATTGATTATTTAAGATTATTGCACATTTAAATCTGTACGTAATACATTAAAATAATGTCTCGTGAAATTGAGGTTATGTTTTTATTATGTTTACGTTAATGTTACATAACGATTATAACGACACATGTTGTATTAATCTCACTTGAAACTGCCCTCTGTATTATGTTCTTTAATTTTTTTTTATTTTACATAGAGGATTATCAGCACTGTCGTGCCGAAATTTCTCCAGTATTAATGATATGATCAGGTATTAATTACATCATCTTTTGCAAAAGTTAATCACAAAACTGAGTAAAACGAGATGTTAACGATTAAGTATGCAAATTTAAAAGATATCGACAAATTTATTGAAAACGATTTTGTCAAAAGCAGATTTTCTTGAACTAAATTCAAAATTTAAAAAAAGTTTCAAACCATATAGCAATAAAATTTACAATTACATTAACAAATTATATTTCGATTCTAAATTAGTTATTTACACAAAACTTTTTCTGATAAAATAAGTAATGAAAATAACTGATCTATACTTTTTTCTGCAACAAAATAAATGCCTTGAAAGAAAATAAAGTATTTCGAAATCGAACTCTAAATGTGTATAATGAACTTTCCATACACTTCATTGAAACTTCATTTATGATTTCGATCAAACCTACATAACAATCAAAATATCTGATAGTATTTTTGCAATAAACAGTTTTTGCTCCTTTAGTAACATATTGTCTTAAATTGAGATGCTTATCAACTTTCATGCAAATAATGACAAAATACGGTGATTCTCCAAATAACATTTTAATCTAAATTTTTCGCTTGTTTGTTATCCAATACACATCTTAATTTTCGAATCATAGGTCAACGTCGTTGAAACTTAAAATTAAATTAAAACAGAAAGTGAATTTTTTTATTGTGAATACCGTTTATGTGTGATGTACATCTTCACAACAAAGCAATGGGAAGTTGAAACTTTTAACCTCGAAAGTAGAGAGTCGTGCATTAGATCGTGTATCTTCAGTGCTTCTTCCCAAAGACCTTAATGATCCTCACAAAAACTGATACAAGGTCACTTGGACGATTAATTTGCTATCATCTTTGACAAACCTTTTCAAAATCCTCATCTTTAAATGACAAAGAAAATCCTCGTACAGACTTTTGATATTTACGTAAGGTTGTTTATTTCATATTTTGTTTCACAATGTTTTTGAAATGTCATATTTTGACAAACTCGCTAGTTCTTAAAATTTGTCTTAAACAACTTTTTTTTAAATTATTGTTTTTTCAACGTATTTCTTGCTTGAACATTTTATTAATCGAAAAAGTAAGTTGTTGATTTTTCCTTTGTGAACTTTGACAAAGAACTCAATGTAATTCCAAGTTTTTTTTCGAATTCAATTTGAATGGACATTGCAAACTAAACTGTTATCAGGATATTTGCTTAATCAAAAGAACGGTGCGCTCAGCTTGATGCACGAACCTTTGTCGCGCGACGGTTTTTTTTTGGGTTTATTCCTTCGAAAAATTGTGTAATCCTGGTGGATTTGGACGATAGCTTAAAAAGTAGCCATGTCCTCGACTCCAAATGCTTATCTTATCTTCTTCTTGTTTAAATTATAACGCTACTTTAATTCGAACGCATTGTTTCGATTCAATAGAATCATTGCAATTATTTTTTCATTAATTGTTAAGTAAGTTATATTGGAGAAAAAAAATTGTTTTAAAACTTATTGATTTAAAATTTACTTTGCTGTTATTTTGATAATTATAAATTACCCAGAAAAGTTATTTATAATTATTTAATTATTCAGTTTTGATAATAAAAATTCATAGCAATTTTTTTGTTTCGATTTGTTTGATGTTAAGAAAGGTCTGTCAGCATGTTATCAACAATCTTGAAATTTTATTTATAATCAGTTAATTAAAAGTTTTGGTTATGAATGAAAATTCAACAAATTTATCAATTTTGTTGACAATGTATCATACATCAGCTTGTCGTGTACATATTTAACTTTTGCACTTTGAGGTTTCTCACTTCAGACATTTTGCATTTCAATCATTACCGATTTTATTAAAATTATAAAATATATTTCCAAAATCCATTAATTTTTTTTCTGTTATTAAAAAAAATGTTTTATATTAATATTGAAGTTACTATTAATTAGAATTATTTATGACTTGAGATACAGTGTTGATGAAAAGTCAAGTAGGTTTGAGTTAAATAATTAATTATTCTTATTATTTATTTACATTACTTAATAAAAAATGTCTAATTTCATTTTTATTTCTTTATTTTTAAATACATTTAACATATTTATCATAAGTAATTCAGATTAAAAATACTAAGAATACTTCATGATATTCAATGAAGATAATATACATTGTATTAAAATATTGTTATCAACATTGTAACCAGGATAAAAAAACTCAAGTATTTAGGTTGGTTATTAAAAAAAAATTTCGAGGATAACGAAAATTGCCTGGTTTAAATAATCAACATTACTCATCGCTGTACACGAATCTGTCATTGATAGGCGCCAAAGTCAATGCTCAACCGAGAAACTTGTCTAAATTGAAATCTTACATTCAATAATATCCTTGAAGTTTGTAAATTATTTCTTGATTATGCAATTTAAGAAAGAGTGGTAATGTTACTAGATTAGAGATACTAAATACATTCAAAAAGTAGACAATTAAAATTTCATATAATAGATATTTAATATTATAAATATCTAAAAATAAAAAAAAATAGTTAAAAACTATTTTTTCCAAAGTTTTGCAATTAAACTTAAATAACTTTCAAAAGTTAATTAACTGCAGAGATATGTAAGATGCAAAAAGTTTTATTAGATAAAAACGGTAACTTGGTACTTATATTAATATAAAAAGCATAATAATATGCAGACAACAAGGAAAAAATAATTACAAAGCTTTAACATAATGTGCCATAAAGCCGAGAATAATTTATGGGAATATTTTAATCGAAAGAACAGAGCTACGTGTCATAAAATCTAAGACTTGTAAAATGCCAATTCCTTACTCCGGAAGTGAATATTCAAGGAAGACACTGTCGGTAAATGTCTGAGTCTTCCTATAGAAATATATATTGAAAACTTCACATCTTCGCAGAATTTTCTCGTTGTATCGATGTATCGGGAAATTAATTACCCGACTATTTATGATTGGCCACCTGTATTAAGGCATTCAAGTGAACAAAACTTTCTTCGTAAAAGAAATAATTTTCTCATTAACATTCATTTATTTACATTTTACGACTAATATGTGACGTAAGCATTATTTTATTAGATCAATAATTATGCAATAACAGTAAACGGTAAAAATTTATTATTGCTCGTAATATGTTGATATTTTATTACATTTTTCTAAGGCTTTGAATACAGTTGAATTAATAATGCCTTATTGATAATAAAACACGCCAGGAAAAAACATTAATTGTTTTGACCGATTCAATTGTTCGGATTTTAAAAGTTATTTTTAATAACAAATATAAACCAATCTTTGACTGCATTCTATAGATTTGCTTTTCTTACATTACTCAAATTTTACATTTTTTTTATTCACTTCGTGACTAAAGAAGTATCTTTATGTTTATACATTTTTCTTTAAATAATACACTTTTGTAAGTAAAAATTATTTTTCAAATTGTAAATTAATTTAAATTCTAGGATACACAAATTTTATTTAACCTTTTTCTCACACACCTTTTCAGTATTTAAATAATTTTTTGTTTATTTTGTACCCTGATTCCTTTTATAAAATAAACATGAATCCACAAAATATACCTTTTTAGCAGCAAAAGACTGATGGTCAATATTAAATTGTAAGAAACTTCGTGACGGTATGTTTCTTATTACGTGTATCAACTTAGATATGTTGTCGGCAAATAAACACTGCACCGCATCGTGCATTACAACCATCTCGATTTTCTCTTACTTAAGCTACTTGTTATTCACAACATCTTTTTCCGCACGTTTTTCTTCACGCTAGGTTTTGCGCTTTTCTGCCAATGTTTGTTTTTTTTTATTTATTTTTTGTTTATTTCTTCAGCAATTGCAGGCTAATAAATTTTATTTCTCAGCAATAACGAATAGTCCGTGCTTTTTAGCGGCTTCCTTTGTGTTTCTCTTTGTTTGCATTGCAATTAAATTTATTTTCACCGCAACTTTTTTTATCATCAGATTTAATCGCGCGTAGTCGTCGCGATAATCGTGCGCAGATTTCGAACCTGCACCTCCTTCCGGATATCTTTCACGTGTCAGCTGCGAGCTATTGTTTGGTCATAACATTTCTCATTTGAAAAGCAAATCATACATAATATTGTGTTTTGTTCTAGTATTGATTAATGACTGGTTGTACAGTATAATAAAATTGTTCACTTATTCCTATTTGAATGGTCAAATATTTGTTCTCTATTTAGTGTATTAATACACTGTCTACACTGAAAAGCTTATATGCGTATTTGGAATTAACATTTTATAAGACAGAAAAATGTTTTACTTTGTATTTGAATAATTTAAATTAAAATAATTGTTGCATAACATGCTAAAGTGTAGTTATCAGTGACAATTATTTTATTTTGATTTATGTTTGTGTACTAATAATATAAATTAAATATCATAATTTATTGAAAAATTCCATAGAAGATAAATTGCATAGTAATTTAAATCTGTTTTACATTACAGTTAAATATTATATATTTATTAAATGCAATAGTTTTAGTAATATTACTCATAAATTGTTATATTTTATATGTCTTAAATGACAAAAATATGACAACTTTACTATTTCGAAAATTAGAAATATTTTAATATTTATTTGAAGGTTAATTGTTCTCTACGCCTGACATTTCACCATTAAAGATGAACAATTGCAAATATAAATTTTGCATGACAAGAAACAAGCGATTTTCTATAAAAATTTATAGTCTGCAAAAAATGTGTTCAGATTAGTTGAAAAAAAGTGTACAGTTTATGTCAATATTTACACAGTTTTTCAATTAAAATATATAGTGTAATTTTTTTAGTTACTAAATTTGTTTAAGTAAGCATTATAATAAAGCAAAAAAAAAGCATTTAGTTTATTGCAAAAAATTGTCTAAGAATTGTATTATATAACTTCAAGACAAAAGCACTTGTGACATTTTTTCTCTTTTCAATGAGAAAGTAAAGAAAACAGACAGCAAATTTTAATATACCCGGTAAAATTTTTACTATATAAATATTATCACAAAATCACTTTGTCAAACCGTTATAATGTGCAGTATACTAATTTTTTGTGCAACTTTTTCTGTTTCTGTTTGCATTTACATGTACTTTCTCGATGACACTTTTTGTGTTTCACGCATCACGTTTTTTTTAAAAGCAGCAGAGAGAAAAAGCTTTTAATCGTAAGAAAAATAAAAAAGTTGCATTCGCTTAAAAGAACGTTGTTGTTTCTTTTGAATAGCAAAACAATAAATATGTAAGAGTCATCACATTTCAGTGCAAAGAAACGGCGTCTTTGTGCCCTGACAGCGCAAGAAACATTATGCATATATAAACCTCGCGCCGCTCAATGGCTTTTAAAAATATTTTGCGAGTGTAATACCGATGCGGAACTCGCGATTACGTGGCACATGAGCTTTCAGATTTATTGTAAAGATAGATATAAGATTTTCGTTACATCTAATCTGCGAAAACAAAGGCCCGTTAGCGGTGTATTGCAAGATTCTTGACATTATTAAATGAACTTTAACATGTGTTTAATGATCCCACGTGATTTTGTAATTTCACGAACGTGAAAATAGATTTTGGCAATTTTTTCACCTTTGCAGCTATATAAATTAAAGATATATCTAGCTCATTTGCATCCACAACAACTAGAGAATTACGATGAAATAAATTTATATTCATTTTAATTAAGTAAATGTTCATTTCTAATAAAAGCACGTGTACAGTTCTCTTTTAATAAAATACATTTATGTATTAAGATTAAGTGTTCAAATTTCACAATACATAATATCAGTTATTACAATTATTCATTTTACTCGTTGTTTATTTTAACTTTTCATGTAACTAAACAAATATTCTGATGAATCTACACTGGACAGAAAAAAAGGCCACCTAGTTAAAATCAAAATTTAGGCCACTTTCAAGCCGTCGTAACTTCTGTAATTTTCATCGTAATTGAATATTTTTTTAGATTAAAGCTTGAAGTCTCAACTTTTAGATGCATTTGCGAAAAAATAGAATTTTTTTTTGTTAATGCAAACAGCTTGTAAACAAAAATATTTTTATGTACGTAAACTTTACCAACTTTCCATGGGTGTATGTGAAAAATTTGCCGCACAACCTATGGTTTTCATAATGGTTTCTAAAAATTCATTTTTTCTTAACAAAATTAAAAAAAAGAAGGTTTTTTCATGAAAAATGGCCATTTTACGGTCAATTGACATTTTCATTGCATTTCGCATCTTTTTCATAGAGGGGCAAAACAAAGCTAGTTACTTTTGATCTAAAATGATTGACTTTTTTACACTATGGCTTTTGCGTCAAAATGGATTAATAAATTTAATTTCTAGCAATATTTAAAAACAATGCTTAGTTCAATATCACAATTGAAGAATTATTAAAATTTAATGTTTTCATTTATCTAGAAAATTTACATTTTTATTCTTAGAATTTCATGACATAAATTAAATGATCATTAAGTTAAATTAAATTTATTTTTATAATAAGCTTAATTTTTTATCAATTCTTACATTTAAGCAATAACGGTAATTTTAGACGCTAGGACATTATACGGTGCCAAAATCTTTCGATAATGTTTGCCACAACTTTGCCATAGCCTTGCAAATACTCTGTCATTTTACTACACAAACCATGTCATAATTAATCCATTTTGACGCAAAAGCCAATCATTTTAGATCAAAAGTGACTGGCTTTGTTTTGCCCCTCTCTGAAAAAGATGCGAAAATGCAATGAAAATTTCAATTGGCCGTAAAATGGCCATTTTTCATGGAAAAACCTTCTTTTTTTTAATTTTGTTAAGAAAAAATGCACTTTTAGAAATCATCGTGAAAACCATAGGTTGTGCGGCAAATTTTTCCCATACACCCATGGAAAGTTGGTAAAGTTTACGTACCTAAAAATCTTTTTGTTTACAAGCTATTTGCATAAAAAAAAACTATTTTTTTCTGTCCAGTGTATATACCTGACTTAAATGTCCACTGTCTGATAAATGTTTCGTGTAAAACTATTTGCAGACAAAGTGATTTTATCAACTGAACGAATCTCTTTCTTTGCAATGACAAATGTTTTGCGATGAAATTGATGAGTAAGATAAGTGTTACGCTTTTTAATTTGAAAAATGATTGAGAACAAACCGCTGTCTTTGAATATTGAGCGTGTCAATGATGATTATTCTAATGTTTACAGTGAAAGTAAGTTGCGGGATGACGCCGAGATTTGTGTCTTTGCCGATTTCACGAGAAAATGAAACGTTAAGAATTTCTTTTGTGGATGGCTCACTTCCGAGTTCTCGACAAAAGACGTAACAGTAGAAAATTAAAAAAAATATTCTTTATCATGCCCCCCTTTTTTTTCTTAAGAGACGTCATCTATGTGACGACGATAATGTCATTGCGTGCATGACAAGTGCATCTGACATAACATTTGTTTTAATGGGTGTACAATCAAAAGAACAATGTTACCTGTTGCTCTAAAAGTGATGTGTTATTAGTTACTCTTTCATTTTTGTCAAATAATGATATTATAGTTGTCGTTGACGTGTTTAATTTATATTGAAAATAATGATGAATAGTTTTTTATTTGATCGATTTGAAAAAAAGAATTGATTCTTTCAAAAATTGATTCAAGAAAAAAATGAGCAAATTTTTGATGGTAACAAAAAATTGAATTGATTTGATAATCAATTTTTTCTTTCAAAATCTTATGTGCATTAAAGGGATTGAGTGTAGAAATGACTCATTCTTAGCGATACCTATACAAAACTTTTTCATGGATTAATAAACTTGTAATAGAAGTTATAACAGACGTAATCAAAATTATTAATGAATTTTTGGTATCTTGCACATAATTCCACTTTTCATTGAGTTCAATCAATCCAATATTGAAAATCAGTCAAAAACTTTATGCATTTAAAACTGAAAATTTAGCGAAATTTGTCAACTCTAATAAAAATCTTTTAAATTACAATAAAAAAAAGCTGCCAATCTTTATAAAAATAGTAAACATTATTTAATTTTTTCATATAACAATAATACAAATATTTCAATTGAAAGTAAAACTATTTTGTTTTTTAATATTTCAAGATCGTTTTCTAGGAAATAAAATCTTTTTGCCTGCAAACAAATAAATCCAACTCAATGCAAATTTTATATGCATTTTATAGTGTAAAAATTTACAAATTTATTCAATTGCACCTTAACAAATGTTTGTAGAACACGAAACAACTTATTTTTATTGAAAGCAAATAAACATAAAATTCAATACAATTTAGTGTCCCATTAGACCATCTATTTTATTAATAAAATTTCACAAGAATATTTTCGTTCTGATAGTGTCAATGTTAAAATAAATTAACTTCAATTATGTTTATTATATGTCGTGACATTTAAAGAGCAATTCGTAGTACTGATTACAGCATTTAACAGTTTATCTTATTATAATATAAGTTACAATACAAGCTGTTAGATTAACTCACTTTAAAAAAAAATTAAAATGAAAATTGCATTTCCATTTTACAAACTCCAAAGTTTGTGTGTGTGTCTTTATACCATTCGAGTGAAATTATTTTGCAAAACAAGACACCCGTTTAATCTATCCCACCCTGACCTTGATTCGGCCCGAAGCATGGCCAATGAAAACATAAATGATCTAATTTACTTCCAAACAGTCCTTCAGTTCAAATGACCGAATTACAGTTACGTCAGCGTGAAAGCTGCAGGCGATTGACGAGTATTTACGGTACCTCTATTGCACATAATAAAATAAAAATTCCGACATTCGTGTATGTGATAAAAATCTTTCAGGTATTTAATTGTAATTTTCACATAACTTACATGACAACACCGTATTACAACAAAATAGTAAAAATTTGGAAGATTTCTTTTTTTAAAGAGCCTATTTGTAGATCTATAATGGTATGAATTTAGTTATCGTGTAAATATTATCAAACTTCAATGGATTCTCAAATATTTTGTAATAACCGGCGAGATCGAATTCTTGGATCGGCCAAAAAATGAGGACTGACCGAGAAAAAGGACACACGAAGTTACGTAATTGAATGCATTAATAAAAGCCGAAATACCTTCTTCTTTTTTTTGGTCCTCGTCAATTGTGATGATTCTGTCATTCATATTACATTATACAACAAAATTTGTTATACAATCCCGGCCGGCTTTAAAATCAAAGCTAATCGCAATTGCAAATTTCACCCGGCATTACGTAAAATCGAGTCCCTATTTTTGATCGACAGTTTACGATTGCTCAAATACTGCCATGCTTTCTTTTTAGCAACAACTTATTATTTTTATTCTCTCGTCAAAATTGTCAAAATATTGTCTAAATTGCGTGATCTATATAGATGACTTACAAATCCTCCGCCCGTTGTCTCTTCCCCGTTGAATCGAAACCCGGACATGATTCCAATTTTCTGCTGCGGCTCGTCTGAGCCGTGGGACACCTGTTGTTTCAATGTTAATAAGACCCACTTGTCCCGGGGGGGCTGCAAATCCTCTCTCGTGCTCTGTGTCTTGACTATCCGGGCTCAAGCTTTTTATCTTTCTTTTTTTTTGCTCAAACGTCACGCTCGAATCATTGAAATATTCGCGTTAACCACCGACACGTGCTTCCTCTTGTTTCCCGATAGGGAACAAGACACCTCGGTCTGTTGCAACTTAGTCTAAGAAATTCGAACCACTAAAACACCAAATTTAGTTCCTACAAAGTGTTTCTTTTTGTGGGACTCCTCTTGCAATTGAAGAAACTGTTCAATTTTTTGGGGATCGCGCGCGTGACTGTTTGTTTGTTTGTTTTTTTTTTATTTTTTTTATTTGATTCTCATCCAGCCACTAGAGGAAACTTCGTGCACAGAATCACCCTAATAGGACCGCACGCCTCGAGATCGTCTCTCTCGCAACGTGTGCGACTAGAGCCGCCACATCTGGCCTTTGGACTGACTCTTACCATCGGTCCCAGAACAGTTTTATACCTTCGCGTCTCCCACTACCGGCTCGTTACGACCTGGCCGGTCTTTCCAGCGTTCTCATCGTAACGAGCAGCTGAGATCTTTCTTCCTCTCGGGATAATCTGGCTGCCGCGGGTCTAGCGCAAGGACGAATCGACGAGATAAAACGGATGGCACGAGAACGCTTTTTTAGTTTGAAATGGAGACTTCAACCTCGGAATTGTTGTTAGAAATTTTAAATTTTGTATAGATGTTGATTGTTGAATAGAGAAATTTGATAACTTGTCTGGTTTTACCAGATTTTAGTATAGAGTTCGGAAGATCGAATTATTTGGTCGACTGGGTACCGGATTTTTCTGAGAATTCATGAATGTAAAATAGCAGTAAAACATTACTTAAATAATTCATAATTTTTCCGGCAAAATATATGAATTTATTGTATTAAACAAATTATTAAAAATTATTTGCATTGATATGTGCATGGGTTAATAGGTCAACAAACTAATTCGAAATTTTAGCAAAGTTTTAATACAAATCTCATGACTGTGGTCAGATTGATCAGTATTATTGTTTGTATAACAATGTCATGAAAAATTGATTCTTGTTTTAATTATTTCAAATATGTAACAAAAAAAAAGTGTGGTCGGAATTTGATCGCATAACATGGTGGCAAACAGAATACCATATACCCGGAATGTAAAAATGTCTTAAGTTTTTAAATTTTTAATTTTTTTTAAGACTTCAAAATCTTAAACTTTTTAGAAATTTAAAGATTTTAAAAACTTAAGATTTTTAATTCGTAGAAGTCTTCTAGACTTTAAATTCTTAAGCTTTTAACTTTTTGAATTTTCTGACTTTATAATAGATTTGATATTTAACCCATTCCCGCCAGCGGAAATAAGTCTTTCCGCACTAGGAGAAATGGACTGTCAAAATATTAATCTTGACTGTTACTATTACGCGCGGACTGTAAGTTTTTCGATTTATGGACTGTAAAACAAATACATAACAATTTCAATATTAATATATGCAAGTAAATCAATTTAGTAAAATAAAAATTTAAATATCACTATTTAAACGTGAACGAAATACATTTTGGTTAAAAAAATTGTTTTTGTAGTTACAATTTAAAATCGCCATGACATAATCTGCAAGAATTCTGTTTGTTAATTTTTATGATGAAATATGTTAAATTTAAATAGTTAAGCATATTATAAACGTATTATATTATTATCCAATCAACTGATTTCTGTTTTTAAATCGAATTTATTTTGTATAATACTTGTTTTCTTGTAAAAATCTTTTAACAGTCTAACAATCGTAGAAACTTACAGTCCGCGCCTTAATAATAACAGTCAAGACTGTTATTTTTACAGTCTATTTCTCCCAGTGCGTTGTATCAATTAATGACATTTACACTTAACCTATTTCCACCAATCAGAATGCTGGAATAGTTCACACACACATTCAGAGAACTGTCATTTCTACATTGTTATGTTGAGCACCTTCGTGAATCGGTGAAAATAATGTCTATAAAAACTCACTTTGATTTATATTCAATCATTTTCAATTTGAGACAAAATGTTGTTGAACTTTAATTTATTTCAATTAAAAACAAAAATAAGAATTATTAAAACCAGTTTTTAGTAATAAAAAAATTATTCGAGAAAACTGCAATAAAAAAGAATAAAAAACATTTAATAGTGTGAATAAATGAGACTGTTACCACAGAAATCAAAATCTGATTCATAACCAATCCTTCCGCAATATGCTTAATTAAAACTTGTCTTCGTAATTTCGTTATTAATTCTAAAATTAAAAGTAATAAATCGCCGATTAGGATATCTAACAAAAATTATATTTTTCAGCAACTCATTAAACAAATGTTTACTTACACTTTTTATAAAAGATAATACATTTTTGCAGTGCTGCAAATATATATTTATATTTTTCATTTGGACTTATTAATATAAACTTACTTGCAATTTCCTTATTATTTTAACATAAATTTACAGTTGAATTTATTTTTTATACAATATGTTATTAATTAAATTTTTATTCATAAGAAGAAAATATGTTTATCTTTATATTAAGGGGACCGTTTGAGAAAAAGTCTAAAACCGGTAATTTTGCACTAAATAATTTGATTTTCTGTGTAAAGTAATACTTTATTGTGTATAAAACAAAAATCAGGTGAAAACGAAAAAAAAAATAATTGTTTAAATTTTGGATGTTATTAACTTTTATAATTAACCTCATTTTCGGTCTTATTTATTTCGTTCAATTTTCAACCGATTTTGTTCTAATCTAAGCTATTTTGCTTGGAATTTAATAATCTAGGGAATGTACGTATAGATTTTTAATTGCCCTCTTTATATTGAATGTATCCACGTTTATATAAAACATTCCAGAAAAACAACCTAAAGTAGACATTTTTCTGAATACTTTTGTTTATAATTTTTGTTGTATGCAATCAAACAAATATGTACACGTACATTCCCTAATTTATTAAATTTTGATTTAAATGACCTAGGTTAGAACAAAATCGGTTGAAAATTGTACGAACTAAATAAGACCAAAAATGAGAAATCTCAAAAAAAAGTTTTTGAGATAATTGAATTTAAAGTTTGTGAATGATAAAAATCATGTTTTACAATAAATAAAAGCTTAAATATAAATTAGAAACTATTTGGCTATTCCTGGGCCATAAGAAGGACCTTCCTTTCTGATTTTAGCCTGCTCTTTTTTAGTCGTTTTAAAGTTCGGCGTGCATAGCGGTTCTCTTCGGTGCTTCGTGCCTCGCTACGCCAAATGCTTTCTGTATCGCGTTTGTCGCAAAATTAAAATATTTCTGAGTTTTATAATTATTATTTATTAATTAGAGTAATATTAATTGTTAATAAAATGAGTAGTTAATTAAATAAATAAAAATAACTCAATGATTTATATGTAATCATTAGTTAATAATTTTTTGAATAAAATTTGTAAATAAATCAACAAAACATGTTTTATTAAAAAAAATAATAATAAATGTATAATTGATTAATTAAATAGTTATATAAATCATTTTTAGTTTATTTTTAAAAGAATCCAATGTATTAGCTAAGATATAAGTTGAGCGCTCATATCGTGTTTTGCAGTGTTCTATATAATGCTAATTTTAATTGACTAAAATGATTATTTTTGAAAACTGATCTTTGATACCTTATTAAGGACACCTCAAACATTCAATATATGTAATAAAAAAATATTAAAATTTTTTCAATTTTTAGTCATTTTTTTGCGAACGGTCTCCTGAATTAATCGTTTACAATTTTTTGAATTTCTCAAAAATAATACCAAGTCTTACATTTTCATTTTATAATAAAAAATCCAAAATATATTATTTCAATTTTGTTTAACACTATAAAAACAAGCGTTTCTTAGAGAATGATTTTGAAACTTTTTTGGAACACTTCGAACCGCTCTTGGGCTAAACATTCTGTGTGTAACGCTTAAATAATAAAAAACACCTAGAAGCGTTCACCCTGGAAAGTTATTGCTTGCGAAACATTTGTTTTTTGAGTGAATAAATGCTGATTATAAACTTTTCTTATTTTTTTTGTCATACTAAAATACTGTATCATTAAGTTGGTTACAATCTGTTAACAATAAAACTACCACAAAATCCGTGTTAAAATTACCAATGATACATATTTAAACAATTCTCAAATATTTAAAAAATGAATTTTTTTATCGACTTTTGATAATATAGCTGCATAATACAAAAATTGTGTAGACAATATCAAATTAAAAACAGAACATTTTCGGTATCTTAGTATTACAAGAGGGTATAGATTTCTGTCCACTTTTAGTATTGAACAATGATTTAACTTTTGGTAATTAACTAACTTATTTTAGATCTGGTAACACGTTAGGGGCCGTGTACAAATAAAGTTGTACATTTTTTGATCATTTATACCACTCTCTCCCTTCAAAGTGTGACATCAATTGTGTATGTACATCACACAATAGAAAAAATATTATATTTAAAGTGATTTTGTAACAATTTATTTATTAAGGTAGGACTTCTATGAAGGTCCTTATTTTTTCTATAAGGGTGTTTTCATTTTACTTTCAATTATTTTACAATTTCATATTAAAAAAAAAAAATAGATAAATCGATATTATATTCCATAATTTATCATTTCTATGTAATTTTACTAACATGAAAAAAAATTCTAAAAATTTTAAGAAAATTTAATTTCTTTCTTATAACAAAAATTTATTTTTATAGTTTTTTGTTTAAATCCAACATTTTTTTAGAAATTTCAAACAAAAAGTGTGCTCGTTTTTAAATTAGCTCTTATACTGCTGATGTATTTTGGTTCAACTTTGATCATTAACATCTCAATTTCTGTACACAAAATACGGTTCAAACTTTGCAGTTTTGTAAATTATAGTATTCAAGAATGCTTATGATTTTTTTTTATCAAAATCTGATGTCGAGGGATCAATGGAGGTTCTTCTTCAAAAGAACAAAACCGTTAGCAGTTCTACACGGAGATTAACAAACCTGACTAATTTGTTTGAATAACGTACAGATAGTTAGCATAAGAGTCAATCATGTTATTTGAATTTAAATCATTCTTTTTTCTGATTGATAACAATCTGTGAATTATTCAATTTAACAATCTAGATAGTTATTTTAAATATCTATTTTTCTGAGTATACTCAGTTGCGTTAAACAAATTTTTTAAGTTGTTTCCAAAGTTTAACCTCAAAATAGCTTTTTTAAGTTAAAGTTTAATTAATTTATTTCCATATTTATTATACGATTCTATTATACAATGATTTCAAACTAATTATTAAATCATTTGAACTTTTGTTTGAAATTATAGTTTTAATGCTTTTGTTATAAACAAAAAAAATTTTTTAAATAGTAAGAAATTGCTAAAAAAAATTTGGGTGTTCTTAAGGTATGTGTCCGATGAAACCGCTTTTCTTACAAATAAGCTAAAATTACACAAAAAGGTGGTTCCCTACAATAAAACAATAATGCATGATTTTTTTCAGATTTTTAATCCGTTCACTATTTTTATAAATCCCAATTGTAAATCCAGTTTTACCCATATCGATGTATAGGTTAGAGTAGCGTCGCTATATAGAAAGAGCGCACTCGTTTTTCGTCAGTCATAATTTATATCTCGGCGCTATTCTAACCTGTGCGTCAATATAGAAAATTTAAAAATTTAATTTGGATTTTCTCAAAAAGTAAGCGGATAAAAAATATGGACAAAATCGTATATGACTATTTGAACTTAAACAACGTTTTGTTCAAGTATTAATTAATTCGTAAGAAAACTGTTTCATCGGAGATATATCTTGAAATTTTCCATAATTTGAATAACTTTGTCTACATATAATGTGAGATATTTAATTTTCAAATATTGAATTGTATATGGCTTGTATATCTATAGATGTCATTTTTTTGAACTTTGGGATCGAATATCTCTTGTTCTATTTAGAAATTCGGGCCCAAGTTTTACGAAATGAAAGATTATGGTTCGTTTAAAATCCAAGCTAAATTACAAAAAAGTCTGAATATTTTAAATTAATTCTGAAAAATCTTACTAAATAGAGTTATTAATACGACTCAATGAGGTTTATTAATCTCCGCGTAGGTATATTTAAAAAAATTTCGAACAAATTTGTTAAAAAATTAAAACTTTTATGAAGATTTCAATTTCAAAATAGAAAGATTTCAAATTTGCACCATTGGTAGTTTCAGTGCATAATATTTAATTAAGGGTTGATAAAATTAAAGTAATACAAAATGATGATTTGTATTCTTTTTTATGTATGATTTATTTAAATTCAAGCAATCCTTCCAATTTTATAACTTTTTTAAAACATCATTATTCATTATAATCAATAAATGCTAAATGTTTGATCATAAATTTATAAGAGGCAGGTGTTGTGGTATTGATGATAGAGCAGGCAAAATGATTTGATTGCAGATTTATGCCAAGATCGGCATTTTGCCTATGGTGCTGTTTCATCTTATACTCAACACTATGAAGTATAGATATCCCTATTGAAAAAATAAATTGCGGAAGTACATTGTGCGCTCAGTTTCGATCCTCAGAAAATCGATTTTATATTTTTCTTATTACATCATAAATATTAAATAGAAAACAAACAATATTCGTTACAGCTTCTTTTGTGAGTGTTTTTAATGAAATTTTTCACGAAACACAAGCTGTTCTATACATTGATAATTATTCTTTAATAATGATTTGTTGTTAACTAGCACTCCTTCCATTAAAAGCAAATGAATTTTTTGCTTCCGCATAAGCGTGAAATATAGATTCCTTCTTTTTCGTCTCCCAGTGCTCATTTATTTTTGTCTCGGTCTCGCGTTCTTTTTTTGTCTACAACTCAATTTTTTTTATTAGAGATATACTTTTTTTATCCCCGGTTTCTTCTAAAACAGGAAAGTTCTTTAGCGATCCTTCTAAAACAAAGAAAAACCTGTTTTTGCTGTTGACAATTTTTTCTTATCCAACTACTGATAAATTTGCTTTAATAAATAAAACGTGCATCAACTTTTTCTTATAAAACTGCAATCATTTTGACATAACCATTTAGATTACAACTTTGATACATTCGTAAGTTTGCCTTCAAACATTTCTTATAAAAACAAAAAAACAAAAAAAAAAACAACTACAACAATTTTTTAATTGTTGACAACTTCCTCCCCCTCAATTTGCATGATTTGTGCAACTCCTTTCTCCTGGCGTTGATCGTCCTTGTTAACAAATCAGATCATAAAACACACTTTCTCAAAGCAGCGCACTTTGACGAAGACATTAGCATCGTTGGTATATTATCAACTCATAGACTTCCGTTATGTCATTTTATGCTAGATTATAATTACATTAAAAGGCATATTTGTTACACTTGGTGATTTCATGAGCAAAAAATTAATTCAACTTGTATAACAAACTTGATTATATTTTATTTTGGTGAAACTAATATGATCTTTTAAATACATTGAAAGAAGTGGATTGTAAAAATAAAAATCGAGACTGCGAGGATGACAGTGCTGCACTGTAAAAATAAACAGTACAAAATTGTAGAGAATTTGTATAATCAAATTTTTAGTTTTTGTTTTGACGTAGTCTTCGTATAGCTTAGAACAAAATTTGATTTTTGTACAGAATATAGTTAAATATTATTTTTGCACTTTATCTGTTATTGAAAATTATTGATTACAATTGAAGAACAATTCAAATTGTTGTAAACATTATATTATGTTACTTATGTTACATTTTTAATCAGTGAAACTGAATTTTAAGTTTTATTTTAATCGTGGTATTGAACATATTTTTTTCAATATATGAAGCGTTATTTTTTTCTACTTGCAATTTAAAGTATGAGTAACTAACAATAAAAAAATATGTATTTTGAGGTTATAAGTATATAACATAAAAAATAAAGATAGGCATACTTTTGTAGTACTTACTCGTTTCAAATTATAAAATGTCTTTATTAATAAATGTTATTGTATATAAAATTCACCTTTATTCACTAACTGCAGCAAGAAACAATGTAAAGACAAATTTCACATTTTCTTTGTGATTTTTGGATGGCAGTAAGAATTGACGGTTCGAATTATAAGATATTCTTAATTTATACTGTACAATTCGCACTGTTAAAATAACATTCTCGTCTGTTAGTTTTACAGTCCACTTCTAAAGTACTAAGTTGTAAGAAAAAAAAGATGTATTTATTAATATGCATTTTAATCGGTTATGATTAATAACCCATGGCTGGCTGAAATTTGTTTTCATCGACGTTTCTCGAATGCTTTAAATAAACGTGCATTTCTTTGGCGAAAAGTTCGTGTTTTTTTTTGTGATACAAGATATAACTCAGATGCTGCGCGAAATCGAGGTTGTGATCGAAATGAACACGCTGGTGCATTCGTTAAACGTCTTAACCAGCTGCTTAAGGAACATGCACATTATGTAACCTTTTGAAAACACGAGAAATGCATACAGTTTTCATATTTTCATTTCTGCAATTATTAATCAATCCTTGTTGAAAATAAACACGCTTTTAATGAATTGAACTTTAGATATTTTTTATCATAAGAACAACTTTTTTTTTAATTTTTCTACTGAAATTTGTTATGTCTGCATTTATTAAAAAACATGAATGAAAATTTGTAATAGAATTTGTTCATAGAATGAATTTTTTAAGGTTTACAGAGTGATGTATATTTATTAAAAAAATCGGATATATTTTTCACTAATGCCTTAGAAAATCGTGAGTGCGATCGTTATACCGCACGTTTTCTTTCTTTGGTCACGGAACGTTCATCGACATGAGAGCAAAGTAAATTCTTATACATTTCCTTCTCTCAGATATTTAGATCTCTCCTGTAGTCTAGCTAGCTATTTCGGACAAGGACTCGTACTCGCTTCCTTCCTGCAGATCTTTTAACGAGTGTACGAGGTCATAGTATAATAACGATCTCAGGCTTTATTTTCCATTAAACTTCCACTAAATTTCAAGGATAATTGGGGAAAAATCATAAATTCATGTGAGAAGAATGTGGGAATATTATCATGCATCCACATAATTTTCCCCGTAAATAGATCAATAAGTAAAATGTATTATGAAAATATGCTCAAACTAAAATTGGAGTGAAATTATTTAAAATTTTTATTTTAAGTAAAATTTTGGAATTTATTATTTGAATATTTTGTTTGAATTATAAACTTCGTATTTAATTTTGGAAAAATTCAAATTATTAGATTTTTTTTATCAAAAAATCATTGAAAATGATTGTCACATAAATTGCTCAACATTCAAATTTTACCTCTGTGGGAAAAATTTAATGATAATAAAATTTAATTTCCAAAATGGATATTTAAATCATTTTTTACTTAATAATAAATGCCTTTTATGGCATATAGAAAAAAATATGGTTGAACTATAAAAATAAGGTTTTTATAGTCAATTATATACAGCTTTAGTTATAGATTCAAAATCAGGCCATTGTACAATAAATAATAAATAATTTCATTGTTCTTTTAAAAAAATTGTATTTCAAGGTAATTTATAAATATCCTTGACTATTACATATTAAATGGGATCGAATAATTGTAAACAATAGAAATTTTGCTTTAAAGTAAGATAACTTATTTTTAAATTTTGGAAATTGAAATTCAATTTTCATATTATGTAACTCTTTAAAAAATACAATTTAAATCTTGAATTCAAGAAATTATATTTTTATAATATACAAAGTATAGC
>JABFPM010000365.1:0-30515 GCA_022817325.1 Idris sp. 1 HC-2018 | reverse complement strand
TAGATCTAAAAGATAACTTCAAAATTCAACAACACGTTATTGAATTTTACACAAAAAGTTTAAAATTCAACTATATGTTGTGTGCAACCAGATTAAACAACATGTTGTTGAATTTCGCAGCAACTGATTTATAGTGTAAGTCAAATAAAAGCGATGTTGATACCACTGATTAGTCCTAAATATAAAAAACCCAAATTAACTAACTTTTACGTTTCAAAATATATTGAGATTAAATTGCTAGATAATTCTGGAACAACCCATGAAGAAATATGATGCAGAATTTAACAAGAAATCGATATTGTAGGGAAGCTGCAGCCAGTATGGACGTGTGTTAGTATTTAAAATATACTCACTTTTTTTAACTGAATACTAATTATATTACATTTGTAATATAATTACCGTCTACAAATTTTGGATGATAAATTTATTATAATAACAAAGCTAACATCAGAATTATCGTCATATAAATATCTCATGGTATCCACCTACTTTTGCTAATTAATTCAATTTAAACTAAATTTTTTGGTTATTAAATATTGAAAAAAAGATTTTAACGTATTAATTGTAATCTTAATAAACGATTGCACTAACTCAAAAGATTAAATATGAACATTTAAACTTAAATTCGTAAGCGCTCTTTAACTTTAATCTATGAATCATATTTTGAAACTCTATCTTAGAAGGGTGTAACTGGCAATGCTGATTTGGATCCACTGTTTTTAAAATTTAGTAATATTTTACAGAACAGAATTGAGAAAAATGTGATTTTCAAACGAACTGCATTTCTATAAAAATACTTTATCTCCAACAATCATGAGCAACATAATAAAAAGGTAAACGCACTGTACATGTATTGAGAATTAGAATAAATATATTCAAAAATAGAATTTGCAAAAATACGGTAGTATCAAATGCAAAATACATCTTATGATATTAATGGCTTATTTAATCGTGTGAATTTTAAAGTTGTTCCACCTAATGGTGCCATTACAAATGCTGCTGGATTTTGAACATATGGAATTCTGGTTTTTTCGCAGACATCCACTTTGTAATTCTCTAATATTTTTGATAAACCAGTTTTCACTTGATAAACAGCAAAACGTTCACCTGTTAAAAAATAATATACGAAAAAATAAAATTATTTATCGTAAGTACCAGATAAAATGTATCATTTAAATATAAGTACGATTTACCGATACAATTTCGTGGTCCATCGCCAAAAGGCAGATAAGTCATCGGATGTCGAGCTTTTTTAGCTTCTTCTGTAAATCTCTGTGGATCAAATACGTCAGGATTTGGATAAATACTTGGATCATAATGAATAGAGTAAACTGGAATCCAAACTTTTTGATTCGCTGGAATCGTAACTTTTGTTCCTGCAAATGTATAAGGTTCAGAAGATTGCCTTAGTAAAGTTGAAACCACTGGATATTTTCGTAGAGTTTCTGAAAAATATTATTATTGTTAATTTTGTAACTAATTAAATTATTCATAAATACCAATTTATCAGTTTTTGCTACAATTAAAATAATTGTTTACAACTGCACATGTTTAATACCTTGAAAAACTTGATGCATGAGTTTCATATTTTTGATGCTTTCGTATTTCAAGATTCCGTTTTCTTTTTCCAATTCTATTAATATTTCACTACGAAGCTTATCTTGGATATCTTGATGCTGAGCCAATTCATAAAGCATATGACTTGTTGTTGTGGATGATGTCTCAAATCCGGCAATAAAAAATACAAATGCTTGAGACGCTAACAAACTGTCTGTCATTTCTGAAATGTACAAATCAAAAGGTAAGCAATTAGATGTAACAAAATTTGATATTCAGTTAGGCAAAATCTTGAACTTACCAATATTTCCTTCACCAACTTTACTTGGATTGCACTTTAATTCCCGCAATATGTCAACAAAATCGTGCCTCACAATATTTTCCTTGTCCCTATAATCCATAGTTTGTTTGATACTATTGATGAAAAATCTATGGCTTTTTCTGTCTTGTAACAGGGGTGCTAAATATCCGTAAAGTTTCGGGAAATTGTCTCTTATACGAGCTTTTATGATTGTAAACCAGGTAGTTTTGAAAATATTTCTTCCCATCTTACGAAATTCACTGTCTTCGTCGGCTAAGGCGTTCATTTCCAAACCAAAAACACAATTTCCAATCACGTCTGTCATAAATTTTGCAGTCAATTCACGAACTTCAATTGTCTCGTTTCGGTCTACCAAAGAATCCAGATAAACGTGCAATTTGTCACAACACTCTTGGATAATGTAAAACATATCTTTAAGTTTGCCAGACGTAAATACAGGAGACAATTTGATTCTCAATGGTCGCCATCTTTTTGGTTCTAAGCCGAAAAGATGTTGAGAAAGAGGTTCTACTTTTGCATTTATCGGCACGCCTCGACTCATAAAAGTAGAAAAGTCCTTGATGAGCACGTCCTTAATTAGATTAAGATCTTTGATGATCAGTATTGGAGTTCTTCTTGCATAAATTCCAACAAATTTTTCATTCGCATAAGTGTCATACACTTGTTTGGTGAATTGCGATAAAGATTTCCGAACCAACAATACATCTTTCAAATTTCCAACTAAAGGGAGTGGTTTCGGTCCTTTGATGTTAAGTTGTTGCCAAAAGTTGGAAGGTGATAGAAAGAAATAATAAACTAAGTATCCGATGAACAGGGTACTAAAAATTAATTCTATTGGTCCCATTGTTTATCCTGTTTTTAAAATGTTAGAATGATTATTTAAACTCAGATTGAACTAGATATCGATTGAATACTGTAAATCAGGTAAAAAAAAAAGAATTGTAATATTATGACACGATTTCGGTAAGTAAAATTGGTTGAATCCCTACATCTTTATCCCATGGAAAACTTATCCCATGAAAACCTATCCTATTTTTATTCCATGTATGTAAAATATTTATATAATGTGTATAATGCTTATGTCATAAAATGAAGCATTTTAAATGGAAATATAAGCAAAATATAAAAGACCAAAACACAAATAGTATTCTCTTATCAGTACGATTTTATAAGTCTTTGTGAGCACAATGGGCTTGCGATTCTTTAAAGCCAAATAGGTAAAAAAATGTTTAATACAAAATGGTTATTTATACACATTCAAAACCAAAACTGCTTTAAGTTATCATTGGTGATGTGTTAAGAGGATTAATTCAATTTATTAATATTTATCAAAAAAATATTTATATAACATTATTTATTTATTTATTGTAAAAATTATATAATTAATTAATTAACGAAAAATGTATTTATTAATAACAATATTAATACATTTTTAAAAATATAATCGGCCTGGCAGGAATGTAAAAATAACTGACTTATTAAAATGCATGATTAAAAGACAAATATCATAACTTTATAAGAAAATGTTGGTATTTATAACAAAGATTGATATACCGCAATATTATATATATATTGCATGGGAAAAGTTTTATGAGATAAAGATGTCGGCCATCAAATTATTTACCTTGATGTTTAGGTCATTTTTACACCATTTTATTGTTGTATCGTTCAATGTGGCCAAATTTAATTTAGATTTGATTTGAATAGATTACAAAATTCACGCTTATTGCTTTGAAATTGAAAACAATGGAAGAAAAGGGTTTATTCAAGGGTTTATACTTACACTGCTATACATATTCACTTTATGATATACACTTTTATAAATGTAATATGTTTTTAGTTAATAACACAAATCTAAAAGCTATATTTGCAAAATGAAATAAATTATTCATAACTACAAAGATGAGACTTTTATATTCAAAAAAAGCATAATTTAAACTTCATTCATTAAAGTACCTAAGCACCACGCACGATTCTTATGGGAATCAATCCGCCGTGGATTTTCTTCAAAAGTAGATTTTCGGATCCTTCATTTAATTGTGAACAAAAGTTTTTGTGATCACACAAAATTTTAATGTTCCGGTTCCGAGTTACAGCGCTTTGAAGATAGCGCATTTTATGAAATCTTACAAATGAATAACAGTCTAAAAATAGATTCAATATGTTATGATAACATAAAATTTCACTTTTACACGTCCACATCCACACATCTACATTCACACTTACACATTTACACATACACACATTTGCTTGTACACAGTCACATTCAAACATGTTAATCCACACATTCACATTTACACACTCAGACAAAAAATCGGTAACTTTTACTATACAATTTTAGTTTGTTTTTTTGGTCAATTTATCTCCAACTGAGTAATGTCAACTTGGCAATGTAGTAAACTTAACCATACGTGATAGTTATTGTATTTGATAATTATAGAAGCGAAATTTTTGTTCGATACGCACCCGTATCATTAAAATTTTTAAAATCTAATCAAGTGTAATATCACTTTTTTCCTAAGAGAAAGCGCCTAAACATATTTTGCATTTAAATATGTTTTTATTTTATTTGAGAGACTTATATCAGAAATGACATCTATTCTGAAAAATAAGAATGCTATAAACCAAAGATCACATGTCGATGGACTTAATGTAATCTTTCACGGTTTATTTATATAATATATTACGTGTACCGTCAAATGAAGCAACTTTTGACGGTATATAATTGTACACGTGGTTCGCGGATAAAATAAATGATTTATCAAGATATTTTATATAATTTTTAAATTGTTAACATTATATTATCTACATCCGGATAATAAAATAATATTGTGAAAAAATAAACGTTTTCGTATACGAATCAAATTTATATTCTTATCAATACATGAGAATAGTGTTTCCATTTTAATCGAATGATTTTATATCAGTTGATTATATGCGTTTATAGAAGCATCATTGCTAACTTTTTTTAATATTTTAAAATAACGTGGATTGGACACAAGCAAATAAATAGAATAATCAAAAAACTAAAATTTGAAATTCATTTGTAGAATCGTTATGATTCTGTTATGGAAGGTAAACCGAAAACTAATAACAATTGTAAAGGGTGGCACAATCGACTTAAATATGTAATATATTCCAATCACGTGCAGCATTTTTTTAATTTCTTGATAAATTGCAAGACGAACAAGCAATGGTAGAAATTGAAATTGGAAAATTAAATGCAGGTCAAGAAACACCCGCGAAAAAAGGATTTTTTGAACATATTAACTTTAAAAATGATGTTACAAAATATTATAAAAAGAACTTTACATCTTATTTAAAAATCTTCCCAATGCATTGTAATCATACATATGTAAATACAAACATTTGATATCACATATGAAGATTGAATAATATTAAAATTGTTTAGAAAGTATACAAGATATTGAGAAAAATTTATTTTGTCCACATTTATTATCTGTGTATTCGTACACGTCATAGAAACATTGACTTTTCACAAATATAATTTTGTTCACAAAAAGAACACCTGTAATATATTATAATCGTTAACGTACTATTAATTTGCTATCATAAGCTCGACAAATTAATGTTATTTATTTTTAAAAAACATTATTTGTACATCAACAAATTTGAAAGATGATTTGTATAAAGTTTGACAAATTTTATCATATTGTGAAAAGGCCAGCGTTCAATTTTTGTAAAAATTGTTTTATATAATTGTATTTATAGTTATAATTCAGATATTATGAACTAAAATGTTTTGTTAACTAGGTTTTGATGAGGATATCGCTTAAATATCAAAACGTCAGCTTAATAATAAAAAATGGATATTTGATTATTTATCATTTGATCCAGAAAATCCCAAAATTTGGTTCCTATTGGTCAGTCGACGTTGAAATTTATTTATTATATTTTTATGTAAGGAACTTTAAGTAAAAATTGATTGGAAAAATATATATATTTTAAAAAAAAATGAATGTATAAATATATATACAAACAAAGATGTTGTTTGAATTCAACATCTATCTACCATCAACGATAAAAATGCAGTAGATAAAATCATTGAGCTTTAAATAAAAATCTCTCTTTGTAATAATTAAATAATATACATTCATTAAATAAACTCAATTCAGTTTGCATTGTTCCAACAATATTCGAGAATTATTCTCACTTAGAATAATTTAAGTCGATGCTCTCATAAAGAAATTTAAATTTGTCTACACACAAAGTATTGTCATAAAACGTCTTCTACTTTGCCGAATCATTTAGCAATATTGATATCACATCTAGATTAATTTTGATTTTCAGCATGTCACGGAATGACAATAATATGATGCACAAATAATAGCCAGATCCTATTAAAAAATATCCAAAATTGTGTCAAAATTGCATAACAAAATTAAATTATAAAAAAATTCTAATTATGTAATTAATTATGTAATTCTTTTAAAACTACCTGATAATTTGCCGTAGTTACTCACAATATTTTATTTATTTATTCCATAATTTTGTCACAAATTATATTACCTGTTTTTATTACATAATTTTTTTTTTAACAAGAACCAACAATTATTCTCATCGTGCTGTAATATTCAGTATTGCAACGATATTTTTTATGTAAATAAATATTTATTCATTTCTTTATAAGTATTTATTATTGAAAACTTAACTGCTTAGTTTAATTATCTTAATAATTACTTACAATATTTTGTACGATTTTTTTTACATTTTTAATCACTTGATTCGTAATGTTTATATAATGTTTACTGACTGATTGTTTCGATCACACTGTGCAGTTACTCTGAGATAAGTCAATGTTATAATCCAATTTACGATGTTTGAAAAACATACATCATCATGATGTGCCGAAATGCATTAAACATCTTTTAGTTTACTCTCGCAATAAATCCTTATAAATAATCTTTTTTAGTTTCAGATGGATAGTGGCTTAAAAATAACAAAAGATTTTTTATTATTATTAATTAAAGTAAATATGGAAATTTTACTATACGAATAACTTCCAAAATATGAGTGAAATGTGTAAGATGAAATATGTAATACTACTTAACCTTTCTAAAATAAATTACTTTCTGGGCTGTAACTTAGATTTTTTTTTATAACATGCACGGAACAAATGTCGGGAGCACCGCAGCGCCAATTGTAAAAAAGCTGCACGACCTAACCTTTGTGTGCACGGCTCGCCCATTTGGGGCGCGCTGCGTGTTTAAAATTTTGGGTTTGCTCATAGACATATACATGGTATGGAAAAAGTTCCGGGACATACAAATATCTCGAAAAATACGCATCGGATCGAGAAACGGAAAAATACGTATCAAATATTTTTTGAAAATTTATCCAATGATTTTAAACTCAACCCCCACCCCCACCCCCACCCCCTGGGGGTGGGGTGGGGGTCAAATTTAAAATCTTAAAAGGGAACCCCAATTTTTTATTGCAGATTCAGATTCCCCAGAAAAAATTACATTAATTTCACTTACAAGTTTTTGTATTTCAGTCGACAGATCAAATGTAATCGACAAAAATCAAAATTGGTAACAATTTGTTGGAAAATAGGAATATCTCGAAAAATACGCATCGGATCGAGAAACGGAAAAATACGTATCAAATATTTTTTGAAAAGCTATCCATGAATATCAAAAACACTTTCTCTGGAAACTAAGTTTAGCGTTATCCAGGAACAACGACGTATTAGTTTTCTGTTTCTTTTGGGGTGCTTATTTAATGTGAGTCCCCTTGCCTCTCACTGTTCAGCTATGGAATTGAAATAAACGTAACATAAAACTGATAACAGTAAACTGAAAATAAAGTTGAAATAAACAAACGTAGAAATTGAAGTGTCAAAATAAATTGGTCGAGTACAATTACGAAAGTAAATGTTCGAATTGTTCGCCGTCAACTGGCTTATTAGTCAGTCAATAATAAAACGATTCAATGCAGTTTGTGAAATATTGTTCAGGAATCATTGCACTTTCATCAAGTATTCGTTGACGTAATTCATTTAAAGTAAGGGGTTTGGTTTTAAAAACTCTATCTTTTAGGTATCCCCATAAAAAAAAGTCAAGAGGTGTGAGATCTGGTGATCTAGCTGGCCACTCAATTGGTCCTCTTCGACCTATCCAACGATCAGGAAAAACAGTATTTAAATACTCACGAACATTTCGACCATAATGTGGTGCAGCACCTTCCTGTTGAAACCAAGTATTTTCAAAATTGTCGCCAGCAATTTCTCTTATTGCAGGAAGGATTTCATTTCGAAGCATATTTTCATATTTCACAGCATTTAGATTTCCCTCAATAAAAAATGGCCCGATTAATCTGTTATTTAAAATTCCAACCCAAACGTTTATTTTCTATGGATACTGCATTTTACTTTCCCGCATCCAGAAAGAATTTGAATTGGACCAATACCTGCAGTTATGGCGATTGCAGTTGCCACTCAATTGAAACGTAGTTTCATCTGAAAAGACAATGTTGAATGGCAAGTTAGGATCATTTTCGATTCTAGGCATCATATCCTCACAAAACTGCAATCGTCATCTTCATTTAATTCACGAACTAAAGACATTTTATAATGATGAAATTTGTGTTTTCTCAAGATCTTGTGGACAGACTTGTTATCCATTTCATGCACCTGGGCAGCTTTACGAGTACTTAAGTGTGGATCCTCAAGAAATGATAATAAAACTTCTAAAGATTTATCGTCATTTGTTGCTGTTGTTGGTCTTCCTGACCTATCCCGATCTTTAACATGACCTGTTTCTTCAAACTTTTTAACTGTCATTTCCACAGTTGATGTTGAAATCGGCTGTTATCCAACCCTAAAAGTATCGTTAAAAAGATGTTGTACATCATGATAAGTTCTTTGCAAATCACCCCAACCTCTCATTATCCAAATAGATATCCTTTCCTTTTCATTTATGTGTTGCATCTTAACCTACTTTGTTTATTAGAGACCTTTCCAGTTCAACTATTGAGAGTACAATGAAGTCTAATTGCACTACTCTGTCTCTTACAATAGGACGTAGTTCACGGTCCAGCCGCAGAAGAGCCGTGATCAGTTCTTTGGGAATCTAAATTTGCAATAAAAATTTGGGGTTCCCATTTATAATGTATACATATTTTCAAATTGCATTTTCTTATGTTTTAAAAAGTTTTTATAGAATATTTAGAATATTGTAAATAATAACAATTATACTTATTGAACTATTGATAATTGTTAATGTTATTTTTAACATATAAAAATTATTAGTCGAATAATATATTGAATGTTTTTAACGGCTAAATTAAACAAATCTATTTTTAGATAAATAAATATAAAAATATAAGAGAGATTCTGAATGCTTCGCTGAAATGGATTAAAAATACTTATAATTATTATTTTTATCCATTTTTTATATTATTTTCATTATAACAAACAACGATAACACACAAAATACTGAATCGATTTGAAAAATTTTTAATTATTTTTGTAATAAACAAAATTTAGACGTCAAAAAGTGAATTTTTCGCTTTGTCGAATTTCTATCAATACTTTTTTATATTAAACTATGCAAATAATTGTGATTTTTCTTATTTATACATTATGGACCCCTTATTAGATTTAGTGTACGTGTTTCATTAAAACAGTCGTAATTCGTTGTTACTTTTATTGTAAATGTGCCTGTAGGACGTTACGCCAGGTACGCGGCGGGATGTTATGACACAGTTTTTATTTTTAATATTTTTATATTTTAGATTAATATTTATCACTTAATAAAATTCCAGTATGTTTTTAAATGTATGCAAAATAGCATCAATTAATTGATTTTAAATAATAATCGATTGTTTTGTTATAAAAAATTATTAAAACAAAAAGTGGCGAAACATCCTGAGTCTCCCCTACTCGCATTTGTAACTAATTTAATTTGGACAGACTACATGTGGTTATGAATGGGAGGCCTTACAAAGATCAGTATAGTACTGGGCAAAGCAATATGCTATCACTGCGGAGGCCAAGGGTCAAGTATCTGGTTTAATTATTAAGTATCTTTTCGGATGGAGCAAGATACTTGAGTTTTTTCTAATTACAACTTGAAAATCGAAGTTCCTTAATACTTATGTAAAAAACTCTCCAGTCTATTTATTTATATTATTATTATTATTATAATTATATTTATTAATATTATTATTATATTTATTATTATTATTAGACAAACAGCTGAGCGTGTGCTAGGAGAATTGACTCCAGAAACCATCATCCCCAAGATACTGGTTTCTGAGAAGAATTGGGAAATTGCGTCGACCTTTGTCTACAGTGTTCTGGTATCTAAACAGGTCAACTACAATGCGATTGAACTATAGATCTATGTTTGTGATGTCCTATTTTATTCTTGTGATATCCTTAATTGATTATGTCTACATGTTTAAGGATATGTGTTTTTTGCATGTGTGTTGCGCGAAGATTGGACAAGCTGTCCTGAAGTAATGCGATAAGCGGTTCTGGGGTGGCGCTAAATTGACAGTGACATGGGCCAGAGTTTTTAGAGTCTCACAGAGCTTTTCTCAGTCCCTTAAAAAAAATTATTATTATTATTATTAAAAAATATATGTATGTTTTTTGTAAAGGTATACCTTTATAATATCAGTTTTCATTTCAGGCCCTGATAAGGTAGACGGATTATATACTGATGAGAAAAACTTGTAGGTTCCTGATCAGGCCCTCATAGGGATACTTTATTTACTTATGGTTTCCCTATTAAGGCCATACTTTAGCCCTGTGTCATGCTCTGATACGGTTCCTAAGATGAAAAACTGATCAGTACCTGGTTAGGTCACATAGTTTTCTGATCAGTGCAATTTTCTAGCCGGATTAAAATATTTGCTAGGGATATCAAGAATACAATTGAAATCGATAAACAGTTGAAAGTATGATAAACAACAAATTTACAAATTTTACTTGAAATTGTATATTTATTTACAATTTATGAAATAAAGTCATAAAACATTTTACAATTAAGAGAGATTAAACTTTAGTTTCGTTAAAAAAAGTATCATCTTTTCTGATGTTTAATAAGTTATTTTCGCTTTTCAGCGAGTTGAAATTTTAAAAGCTAAATAATAATTAATATCTAATATTTTGTGTGGTAGTTTTGCATCCGAAAATTTAAAAACGTCGTAAATCGATTATGGATTGTGCATATATTTTAATCAGTTCAAATTAAGAAGAACTTATGGAAATTGAAATTACAATTAAGGTAGTTAATTGACCCTGGGATGAGTTTAATTTGAAATATAATATACGCGCGCAACATAAATGTAAATTACAAAACGTATTTGAATTTGAATGAATAGAAACTGTGTTTGAATTTGATTTTGCTGCATTATTTTGAATCCTATGCAAATCATTAAGAAATTGAATGCAAAAATATTCAATTTGTATAATAAGATAAAAAATTTTAATTCTACATCCATCTCAAAATGAATTATTAATAATAATTTACTTTGTATTTATTCAAAATAATATAAATTCTTAAGACTTGCAAGGATTACACAATTCATAAATGTTATTAAAAGTTTTACTTGAGAGCAAAACACAACTAGCGCTTGTTGATCGAAGAAACTTCACGTTAATCATGCAGAAACTGTAAATCTAACTCAAGAATTGAAACAACAGCAAAGCTTCGCTCTTTGCTTGTTCAAAATTTGTTTTATATTCGAGATGTGCTTATTAGTTCTTGAAAAATCAGAAAAAAAATTAGTTTTTTTTGCTCAAAGAGTTTTGAACACAGCTAGCCGGGCAATCGTGTTAAAACAGTAAACAAGAAGAAACGTTTCGCTATCAACTTTGACACGGCGTGAGTAAAAGTGATAATGAAGTATCTGCCCCCGAGGAAAGTGGCAAGTTTGCGCAAACAAAACCAGTCGACTCGAGCCAAATTTCCAAAAGAGACGCCTCAGGGAATCGACAGAACTTCGCATACATATTTTAAGAGCCATGTTTCCCGTGCCGATGTCATCGTACCGCACATTTTCCTTTTATTTCACGTGAATTAATGTTTACGAGACATTTGAGAACAAGTCTCGCACTTGTGTGTGCATGTGCACTTTTCGACCACGTTAAAATGATTCCAGGCATAAATGTGCATTATTGGGCGTTTATGCTTGGAAATCATTGAACAAAAATAAATAAATAAATAAATAAATTGTTTTGCATTATTTTTGGAAAGCGTTAACGTTATTGTATAATTTTTTTTTTTCAACTAAATTGTAAATTACAAACGAAATTCCGATTTTTGAATATTTGAAGAATAAATATTTTTCAACCATTATTGTGGCTTTTACAGTTTAATAAATACCAGTGAATTTATCTGAAATTGTCGAAACATATTTCCACGAATATGATTTGTGATAACAAAAAATAGGATATCATATGGATAAACATCTATGAAGCGTATAGGAAAAGCAGATCTATATTTTATTACATTTGTCAATAGATTTGTTTATTTTTTGTTATCATTGATAAAAAAACCAGATCATCGCTGAATATTTTAAAAGCAATGTTATAATTGCAAATTAAATTTGACATTTATTTTTTTATAGATAATTCAATCTCAAAAATAAAATATAAATAAATGAATTTTCAATTTTTTCAGTTAAAAGTAATTACTGAAAACAATATAAGATGTATAAAAACCCTGAGTACCACAGAATTGTTAACCTGACCCAACAATTTATACGAAATACTGGCAAAAGAAATGTCATTTCAACAATTCAAAAAAGCTTTACTAAAACTGGGTTCAATGAAAAAGTATTTCGACAAAAACGTTGTTGAAGAAAAATTTTTCAGCGAAAATCCGTTCACTCTATGTAACTTGTGTGAAGTTATGTTGTCATGTATTATGTTGGATTTGCATAAAGTTATGTTGACCCGTATGTTGCATAACTCTTAGCTAGAGATAATCCCAATTGATATTACTGCAGTCCATTTTTCTTCATGATATTTCAGATACTTTAAATCTTCTGTAAGTTGATCAATTTCCAAAAAAATGCAAACGTATACATCACAGTATATATTTGTAATCTATGATTTATCCTTGAAATTGTAAAAATTATTAATAAAAAATAATCAAATTACAAGAAAATTATTATTCAAAATTCAGCGTATACATTATAAAAATCGGATTTAGAATGTATTTTTTTTAACATCTGATAAAAAAGTACAGTTAATTAAACGCTACAATAACACATATCTATAGGCAACATCAGGCAATAATAACCCAGCATGAAAATCTCTCAGGAATTATGCTATCGGGCTTGATTCGTTATAAGTAATAGTGGCGCGACAAGATATGGAGTCATTATAATTATCAATAGTTATATTTGAATAAAGAAAACAATAATATTATTACGGATAGTGCAATTGCACTCAATTAGACTGCTAATTAATCCGCAAAAAGTGTGTGCAATTGAGCCCAACTTTACAATCAATACATTGTTTTGCTCTAAATTATTGTCATTCGATAATGTAAACAACCCGCGTTTTCATTTCAAATGAACTTAGCTGTTAAATTATGAGTGAGATTTCCAGCTTCTACTCGTATCAATGTTTAAGCACCGCGTAATAAAAAAACTTCTTCAACAACTTAAAAATACACAAAGAAAAACAAACAGCTCGCTATTTATTGAGAAAATACGGATGTAAAATGTTTTTTTTTAAGTACTTCTCTATATTATATTTATTTTATTTATTTAATGATGTAATATCAACGTTAATAGCTTCGTGAATATATAAAAAAAAACAAACAAACAAACATGTAGAATCGATACATCAGTTTTGATTGAGACTGATCTTGTGTAAATGACGCAAATCGTTGTAATGGTAAAACTGATTTCGATCAATCAGAGTGCAAGGATGCATGATCGTGTCGCAGTACTGTTGCGCAGCGGATTGTATGAATATTTAGGGGCAACACTTGTCAGGGATAAGCAAGACTGGTAAACACATTTTCGTCCAACTTCTAGAATGGAAGTTAGTTATACATTCGAGTCTGGGATATGAAGAATTAATGCGAAGGCATTATTAAATCTTACGGATAGAGTGCAGTTCGTGCGTCATGGCACCGGAAATTTTATAAATTACGAACATACATATACTTATCGAGCGCCAGTCGTTGACTTATGCATGATCAATCTTTGTTAAACAAATGAATGCTGATTATGCTGAGGAGGAGTCACAGGGAATTTGCATTAATTTCCGTGTAGAAAGCGTAAAGTAGAATGTAAAAATGTCGTAGCAAATCCGAGATGCAGTAACAAAAAAAACAGGATAAAGTAAAAGTATACGATAAAAAACAAAAATAAAAAAAAAACTTAAAGCTTTTGTTAGTTTTTGCAAAAAAGTTCAAAATAAAATAAAAGTGAAACCAATTATTTTGTTGAAGAAGTAAACTAAATAGTCAAGTTATGATAAGAATTAAGAAATTAAAATGCAAAACTTACGGATAATTAAAATATCAGGTGAAGCGTCAGCCGAATGAACAATTACCTTAATACGTGACGCTCGCGTAATTATCTCACGCGAGAATAATGATTGTGCTTGGATCTTAAATAAGCTGGAAAAGCGCCCTCTAAGTGTGCATACAACGAAACGCATGCATAATGCTGTAATTTATTCGCGTCGTCGCGTTTCGCGTGCGCGCAAGAACAGTCGAAAATTCAAAATGCAACGAGTGACAGTGGATTTCTGCGCGAACAATGATTTTAAGAACGAGTTTAATCGTGCCACCGCGACCAAAGCTCATTTGTGGCGCGCTTATTACTCGGATGAACCCAACTCAACAATTTTGGGTGACGAATACAAACTGCAAATAATTAAATAACGTTTTATAATGCAGCATAAACAAATTTAACAATTCTTGTAAAGCATATTATTGAATTCGCATTATTTTATTATGACTCAGAAGAGAAATAAACATAAATTCTATTAAATTAAGAATCCATTAAGATAAAGAGCCATTCAACATTCAACATAAATTTCTCTTTCAATGTTTACCTCTTAAATGAAAATGAATAAACAAGTGCAGATATGAATAATTAAACAAACCGTGATAATTTTATTTTAAAAGCTTGCCATATTAAAGAGAAAGCACATCTTTAATAACGACATATTGCAATTTCAATTTTTAGCTTACACCCTGTGTGATTTTAATTAGCCCCAGCGCAAGATGTTAATGGCGCATTATTTGCGAAAGCGCGGTCCCAGACGCCAGGTTAATAATGTGATTTATGTAGGTACAATGGATGTACTTCATCGTTTTAATCGTATTAATATTAACTTCAGATTTAAAGTTTTGGCTTAATCTGATTATCCTTAATAATATTTAACGTTTAACTTGATTTTTCGGCTGTTCTAATTTAATTTTGACGAACGAGGTGCAATGCATTATGATCGCACACATTTTTTCCAATTTTCCCCGACTTCTCTTATCTTTTATCTCCAACTTTTTTATCTACAACTGAGAATATATGCATTTAGTTTTATTTTTTCTTCATAATTATATTTGATCAAAAAAATAATGATTAAAAAAGTGTTTCTCACAAGTTAAAAAATTTTGTTTCTAATGCGAAAAGTTGTTGTTTTGAAATGATAACATTAAAATGTAATTTAAACTAGGAATTTCTAATATTGCAGGTGGAGCCACTAGAGACGTGTCGCCCAGACTGCGTCACGTTGCCTGCGACGATGTTGTTCTCCTGGTGATCGTCGCAGGGAAAAATCGTGGAGGACGATCAGGATGCATCATACGGGGGGCAGCTATAGCACCGGGCCACAAGAACGAGTGCACCAGCAGCAGCAAATGCCAATCACGGCTACAACCACTGAGAAGTGTCCGTATGATTCTTACCCGGCGCAGATACCGGACTGCTGCGCTGCGGCGGCTGCAGCCGCTGCAGCTGCGGCTGGCGCTCAGGAGACTTATCCTCGTCCACCCAGCGCCTATGATGGACGCTGTTACGACGAGTGCCACCGTAGAACACCATATCAGGATGATTCTTATTCTCAAGTAAGCATACTGTTTCCAAATTTATTTATCTCGCTATTTGCACCCAATTTTATAATTTTAATAATTAATGTGTACTGAAAAATGTTGAATAACACAAGTTTTTGAGTTTCTAAATATGATCCTTAACTTGTTGATCTTTGTTAGTTTTTGTTTTTGAAATATTAGGCCGTAAATTCTACATAAACTATACTTTGGCTGTTTTCAGAGATTTACACTTGTAACTGAAAAATTGAACTTATTGAAATTTGTATAACTTATCTGATTTTTCCCCCGATTTCAATGTTTATAAAGCATACTTTAGAAATTCAATAAAATCATCTATACGTGATGTTTATTGCATATTTTTTTTTGTTTTTGTTATATATTATACAAAAAAATAATTTACAGTAAGTTTGACGATGCAGAAATATGTACAATTTTAATATTATTTTAAATTAATTGATCGATTTACATTATTATTCGTTATTGTTCAAAAGTACATTTTCCTAAATTAAACATATATTCTGAGGTGACATAATGGAGCATTTCATGTCAACTTAGCAAAAGTATTTTTTAACTGTTAAATTGAAACTCAAGCATTAATATTATTATGCAATGAAATTAAACTTTATTATAGATGAATGAAAAGCTATTTTAACACAGATTACGATTGTCTGATCAATTTTTAAATTATTAATAGATACTAAGATAAAAAAATACAACAAAAGAAAATAAAGATTTTTTTTAAAACAGATTAATCCGTTAAATTTGTATGAAATTTAATTTGAACTACCAATTTAAGTGTCTATTTTATCATATCCAAAGCCCAGATTGGTAAAATTGATAGCTTTTTTTATTTATTGTATTGAGATTTAATTGAAGTCTATTCTTCATAATAAAATTGAGCTTTTGACACTTCAATTTTACAATTTAAATTGAATTCCATGCAGAATAAACGAGCCGGACTGTTTAAAAAATTACCTAATTTGTTTAACGTTTTTCAAAATTAAACACAAAATAGTCAAGTTATGAGAATTAAAATAATTTTAAATATTTTTTATGAAGAAACAATATTATACAAGATTTTGTGAAAGTTGAATTAAAAAGTAATAACATTATGCATATTAAAAATAACCTTAAAATATAATGTGTATTCACAAAGGACGATCATATGCGAAAATAGACAATCTTTTTATTTAATTGAACAAATGCTGTACAATCAATTTGTATTTTAACACAACATAATTAATTTTATTTATTTTATAGTATCTGTTAAACCACAAAAAAAGTTTGATTTTAATTTTTTAATAATAATGTTAAATAAAATTATTCAATTTTATCATTGAATCTATAGCACAACCGATGATTAAAAAACATTTAAATCCAAAAATTGATATGTTATAAATATATGTAATTTCTATTAAAATTTTCATAATTTATGTATTACAAAGATGTTAGATTTTTTTATGAATATTGTTCAATATTGCAAAACATATTTAATAATTCAAAACGTATTCAAAGTATTATGTTACATAAAGCTTTTAGAAAGTATTCAAATTTGTTTTATATAGTTGAGAATATCTGTAACATTTTTGTAGTACTTTCTGAGTTTACTAAATCTGCTTGGCTTATGTAGGTCATGTCATTTTATACTTTTGTTATATATAAAATGTATCTTAGCATAGTGTACAAATGTAAAGAATGTTTACAAAAAAAATTATTGTATACATTTTTTATCATTAATTGTACTATTTTCATTCATAAATCTGACGGAAATAGTTTATAGGCTGTCATAATAAAAATTTTGAAGAAAAATCAAAGCAATATTTGTTCAAAAAATTAATATGTTATGTAAATAACATAAATATTAAAAACATCATCTTTATTTTTATTATTGATGAATTATACATTACATTTTTCTGTGAATAAAAAATATTTACTTTGTTTACAAACTGTTAATATGTTAGTTAGAAAAAATTAAGATTGAACAATTATTATATTCCTTTTGGATAGAATAAAAGCGAGCTAAATGGCTACAAGGTTTAACGTTTTTAATTACAAGTTTATAAAATATTATCGAATCTTTTGAGTATATGTTATTCTGATTCAACAATTTAAAAACTGAAATAAATAAGAATAACTGAAACAATTTAAAAAACTGAATATTGAACACATCATTAATTATTGTTTATAAAATTATGGTGCACATTTTAATTCTAAGACTGCAGATTGTTTAGAGGTCTAAAATTAATAATTTTTTGAATATTTCATATATTCAAATCATAGCAAAAGTATAAAAAAATAGGGTAGGAACACTTTAATCAACCCATTTGAATTTTAGCTCTTCTTTGGCAAACGTGAACTTCTTACAAAATAAATATAAAAATACTTTTATATATGATTTCTTATATTAGTTATTTCAGAATTTGCAATACAACCTATGTTTTATAATTAAACAGCAAAACTAGTACTTCTTATAACTCATGTTAAAAAATATATCCATTTGACGTTTTTGATTCTTCAGGCCTAAGGGAATCTCTGTTAATCCCAAATATTTCATAAAAGTAATTTTTGAACTAGCAACAAATTTCTGGGACGAGCTAAAAAGTTACAATATTTATATATTCAGATATATGGGTGAGGCAACTTTGCCCACCGCTTCTCTATTATATACATTCTGTGGCAACGATGGTGAATTTTATATCATGATAATAATTTAAATATAGTTTCTTTCACAGTTTGATTATATTTTTTGCACAAAAACTGATGGCCGATTCCAGGACCGTCAAGACAAAAATGTCCTAAAAAAATATCAGAAAGAAAACCATGTGACATGACCAGGTACTGATCAGTTTTTCAACTTAGGCACCGTATCAGAGCATGACACAGGGCTAAAATATGGCCTTAATAGGGAAACCATAAGTAAATAAAGTAACCCTATGAGGGCCTGATCAGGAACCTATAAGTTTTTCTCATCAGTATATAGTCCGTTTACCTTATCAGGGCCTAAAATAGAAACTGACAATATAAGTGTACAACACTTACAAAAAAACAGACATTTGTTTAATAATAATTATAAAAGTTTGTTGAGCACATTTTCGTTTTGAAAATAATGTAGAATTATTTAAACTTATTAATAATATTTAAACATTTTAATTTTATTAATAATATTACAATTTTTTATGTAAATTTCTTACTTAGATTTTTGGCATTAATTTTGATTTTAGAACAAAAATAAAAATATCAAATTTATTTATATGTGAATGGAGTCCAAGTATTTTTCTTGCGGCGTTGGTCTAGATACCTTTTTTCAGTAACACTTTTTGCCTCCGAAGGTTATTATGAAACTGTAACAGACAGACCGTTAAATTTTACTAGAATATTCACATAGTTTAGCATAGCAATCGTTATGGTTTAAGTGCACGCAGAAAAATACATTACCAGTAATGCTCAATCGTTATAACACTTTTGATTTTTTTTTCTTTTTTTACAAATCATAAACATTTTTATTACTTATTATAGATTCATAAGTAAATTTATATAAATATTTGTTAAATACTTTAATACTATTAATAAAAAAAATGTTAAAAAAAATTTTTTTCTACAAATTTCTTATTTTTTAAGCTAAATAATAAGATAGAAGAATAGTTTTTTAAATAATCCCAAGTAACAATTTACAATGGACATTGGTGGGGCTTTATGAGATGAATTTGGGGCCTGATTGGAGAAACTGACTGGCGCCTTATAGGGGATGTAACGCATCCGAGAGTGAGGATGCCTCAGTAAAACCCTGCTAGGCCCAAATCAAAAAACTCTATAGGAACCTAGCCAAGTTGCAATGATTTGACCCTGGTATCTTATATCTATTCGAAATATTCCGAATTTATAATTAAAATGTATATTAATTGAAAATAAATTAATCTTAACAAAAAAACTCCCTATTAGAGCAATAACACAAATCCAAATTTGTATGATTATTTGGCAATCACTTGGAAACTTATAGTTCAAGATTCATAGATCATAATTTTATACTTAAAAACAAGTGTCATTTTCTTAAGAATTTTTTTGTCAACATTAATTTATTTTCAATTAATATACATTTTAAATATTTCCTGAAGATTTTTAATAGATTTAAAATGTCGTTGTCAAATCATATCAACTTTGCTGACAGGATTCCACGGGGTTTTTTAATCCAGAGCCTGACAGGGTTTTTCTTAGACATTTTCACCTAAATGCCTTGCTCGCCGAAAATACAAATTATTTACAATTTTCAAACCTAAAAAATGATTAAACTCTGCATATAAAATGTTGTTTAAACTTGGAAATAAAAAGCATTAAGCTTCACAGATTGTTACTAAACTTCAAAAACAAATAAATAAATAAATTTTGCACATAAAAATATACTTTACCTGAAAAATAAACAAAATCTCAATTTGTAGTATAAAAATAGTCAAATATTAAAAGAAATGTAAGATTCACACATTAAAGGTGCATGTAACGTTTTTTGTAAATTCCAAAATTCAAAAAAATTAAAACCTGAAAAGAAAGTTTTAAAAATGAAAATGTATTAAACTTAGCAGATAAACGATTTATTTATTTAATTAAAAAATATTCTTACCAAAATTGAAAAAATAATAAAAATAAATAATCAAGTTCTACATTAAACGCTAGAAGAGAAATTGACTTCTAAATTGTTGATGTGCACGTTACGAGTTCTGAATGTCAACTGACTTCAGACAGAGAATTCTAGTGTTAGCCACTGCCTCCCACCACGAAAGTATAGTTCCCCCACTACTCATATGGTTGATGTATGATATTTCTTACTGGAACCTAATGTGATTTTCATGAGGCAATTAGAAACTGGTTTTTAACTAAAAATCTGATCAGGGATAGCTCAGATTTTCGAATGGAAAAAATAGCTTGGCAACAGTATTATAATTTACTAGGTCCTGCTAGGATTTTCAGAAGGTAAATCTTTATTGGGTTAAAGTTAGAAATCTTAACTAGAACTTAACGAAGTTTACACACGAATCTTCGCAGTTGGACTGCCTCTTAAATACCTTATTGGGGCCAAAAAAGGTTTTAGTGGGGCTTTAATATTAGGATTATCCGATGAGGCCCCAATGAATTTGAAATATTTGCCTCATCAAATTGTTACTTGGGATATTTTAGGTTCTTTTATGTTTAGAAAAAAAGGGTTAATAACTAACTAGTTACCACATTAGTTTTCTGAACATGACAATTTTATTATGCATATGAAGAATACACATAATAAAAAAATTTCTAACTTCCAAAATAAATTCTAAAATTCAAAACATTTTAACTTTTCAAAACATAATAACTCTAAAAAAAGTATTAATATTCGAAAAATAGAAAGCAATATGTATCTTAAATTGAAGCATAAGTAATAGTAAAATTTCTTCCCTAAAATGTTCTTATAAATAAGTCAATTAAACACTAAATACATCTACAAAGTTCTTGAATTTATTTATAAAACAATATTATTGTAATCACAATACTTGGTTTTTCGACTTTAATAATCAATATTAACTATCTACCGTAGTTTCGAACTTTGTGAACTTAAAATTAATTTTACAAGAAAAAAAAAATGATAGTTGGCAAATCGATTTTGTAAATATACTATGTTAAAGAGTTTTAAAGCAAAATCACATTCTTATAATAATACATCACTTTTTTCTTTTAACAATCCTTTTTTTGAATTCATTTTCTTTACGAAAAAGTGTTTAACCAAATAGGAATTCGTTTATTTTATTCTTATAAGAAAAAAATCGCAGTAAATGTTGAACTCAGACTTTTTAAAGAAATTTAAAATTCGTTTAACCAAATTTTTAACCCTAAATAAATTTATTTAACGTTATTAATATTACACGATGTGAAAATAAGTTGAATTCAGTAAGTTATTTCAGTTGAAATTGACTTTCTTTAGAAAAAAGTTTAAAAAAATAATTATTTTTGTAAGAAAATATTCATAGTGGAGACGATAACATATCCTTTGTTGTAAAAATAATTCTTATTATATTGAAGTTGACAAAATAAACAATAACTTTTCATGAGCATAAAATAAAGTAAGTTTTTAAAATGATTTTCCAAAATTTTGCATCAGAGAAGTTGAAGAAATAAACCATTTAACATTTAGAAATATTAATTCAAAAACATTATTATTCATAAAAAAGTGAGAGACTGGCATATTAATTCTAAAATTAAACCACAATCTCGTAACAATGGCCCTAACATTTACAATTTAAAAGCATGCGTTAATTTAATATACGTCACGGAGCCAGGTTGGACCATAAATTTGATGCCGTGAGAGGGACGTTAAATAATTCAGTCGAAATTATTAGAAACAACCGCGTTGTTTTTGGGCTCAAATATATGCCTCTTAATATGCGTGCAAAACGCTAAACAGATTATTTAATGGCGGTATTTTACATCGAATTTGCATGTGAAGACCTAACTGCATGGACTCCTTCCGTTCTCGCAAATTTAAAAACGCAATCTCAAACCAGTTATCTATGTTGGCTCTAACTGTTTCGCCGGGGCTTATCTCCAACATCCCCGACATTATGCTCCCGCTCGAACCAACTTTGCTGACGTTCCACGACGTCTTTTTCCTTTCTGCTTGCCCGTGTTTTACGGCCTTTTGCTATTGGACAATTTATTTGTCAATTTAGCGAGAGATACATTTTTATAGCCAACTGTTTTAAAAGTTTATTAAGTAGCTTAAGTGCTGTCGCTTTTTATTCACCGGCCAACAGCTTTATTTTAATTGTTCAAACTGCACTTTTTCGTAAAATAAACAGGGTTCAAAAAAATCGAGCCATTTTAAATAAATATCTTTCATCAGTTTATAGCTGTTTTAATTCTAACTATTTCAAAACACATTTTTAATTATCAAAATTTTTAATGTCTTACCTTAAAGATTTTTACAAAAAAAAAATAAATAAATAAATAAAATAAAAAGTTTTTGCATAATAAATTTTCTTAAAATATAGAATAATAGTAAAATACTCCTCCTAATGATCAAACGTGTAAAGAAAGTATTGCTCTTAAGTTACGGTATTATGACGTACTTGGACTAGATCTGAGTGTTCCCCTTCAGATTTGATAGGAGTGGAATTCATCTTTTATGAGGTAATTCGGAATTGACGTAAAGACATCCTACAATGTCTGTCATGATCGAATCGAATAGAGTTTCTACACTTGCATTTAAGGCGTGTGAAAGATGATAAGATCTTGAATGTTAATACTTATTACCGTCATAAAAATGGATGTCCCGACATACCACGTTATTGCACTCTATCGAATAATCTATACTAAATTAACATAAAAATGCCTTTTTCTTGAGTTTGTTTTTAGATATTCTTATGAACTAATTGTCTATTATTAAACTAAGAACTAAAATAAGATGATTATACGGGAATGTGGTTGTGACAAGGCAAGCGAAGCAAAATTAATGTGTAACACATACACTTCCGTAGGATTATCACTTTTTTTACACGTAAAAAATGACTGAATTTCAGTAATTAATTATAGAAATGTCTATGGTTTTAAAACTCATTCAAATTTGAGCTATGATAAATTAGAAATTAATTACTGAATATTAAATAGTATAAAAAGCATTGGAGAAATTCTCATTTGCCAAGAAATCAGCCGGAACAAGGTATTTGGAGGGCATTTGAAGGATTTTTGTAACCACACAGGTAGAAATTTCATGCGAGTTTTGTACTCTGAACTAAAATATATTTTCCTAATTCATTGTTATTTCATAAATCATTGTAATTGTTACCCATTCAACAATATTTATATTAACATAGGTAGGTTTTATTACTATAGTATTATATGATTTAATAGATTTTATAGATAACATAATATACTAATGTTATCATGTTTCTCTGATTTAATTAACGACAGTTAATTGCAAATACTTTTTAATTTTATCGAATATTTTATGAGAATACATTTTTTCGCAATTTAACATGTCAAAGAGTCTTTAGTTCATTGTTTAAAACTTGAATCTATTAATATTTTCTTATTGATTTTTAATCTTTGAAATATTTTTAAATTGAAATGTTTAATATCTTGAAATGGAATTTTTGTTTTACAGGAAATTATTTCAAAAATTTGCAATGAAAAACAAAGTTTTATTAAAAATTTTAAAATATTTTTATATTAAACAACATTCAAATGTAGTTAATAGGTAACTTTTGATAATGAAATTATTATCTGTTTGAAAGAACAAACGTTTGGTGGCTCTCATATGTCCAAATATGTGAATCTTAATTACTTGACTGCTTTCTCATCTAATATTCAATCTTTGAAATGCAATTTTAGGTCGCAAAGTTTCTAAAGTACCACATTACTTACAGTTATGTAAATTTGAAGTAATGGTTGTGCTTTTTCTAATCAAATAAGGCATTAATAATTGTCGTAATTGAAATTACCATATTCATGATATGCAGCCAATATTCAATATTGGATACGTTAACTATTTTGTAGTAATGATGGTAGACAACGACTCGAATTTCGTTTACAAGTGTAAGGTAACTATACTAGTTTCTCGGTCATAAGGTTATATCTTGAATGAACTGCCGCAAGCTCCATGTAATTATTCGATGAGTCCAGATATTAATTCAGCGTAATATCTTCAGGGATGATAGAGAGTATTATTTTGTAATAACTTTCAAAAAAGTTATTTAACTTTATTGAATTTATTATATCAATACAGTATTAAATTTAAAAATTGATGTAGAAATCTTTTGCACGAAAAAATTGAAACTGCATTTCTCTAGACATTACAAATTTATTCAGTAAATATTGTTCGGTTTTAATATAAACACGGAAAAATGATCAAATTTTTAAAATACTTGTTTAAAATATAAATTTAATTGAAGTGTTATTTACAATTAACATAAAACGAGCAGATGTTTCAAAAAAACATTGACGCCATTCGCCAATTATACGCTACAAAAAGGTCATTTTTCACCAATTGTAAATGAACATGGAGCCGACACATGTACCGAAAAATGGAACTGAAATGCAAAATGCCGAAACGTGTTTGAATGCAATAACAACAAAAGTTTGTCAATGCGAAGCTTGAAAACGCGGACGTAATGAATTATAAGTAAGAGACAACGTATGATTTATGAAGCACAACTCACTATGAATAATTAATAATGCATGATTAATAGCAGATTATGAGTAACGATGTTGCAATTAATTACAAAATAAAGGTTGTCGTAATCAAATAACATTTCGCCCTGGTGTTTCATTTTCTCTGCGAAGGTAACTATCATGCTACGCTTTTTTTGCATTTGCAAACACCGCTTGGGACATTGAATTCGAATTAATTTAAGCATGAATCAATATATTATTCAACAAACCAATTAAAACGAAACCCCGGAAACATTGACGGTGTCGTTGTGTTGTCGGTTCTAGGCAAAAAAAATCAGCAAATAACAACCTTATTGATTCGATTCCCAACTAGGATAAACACACCTTTCTTTTTTCCAATTATACCTGCTTTATTTTATTTTTCAATTTTTAACGTTAATTATATTGTTTACATTCATTCTTTATTAAAAATAATTGTTCCGGTAATCAGTTTTATTTAAAACTTCCGCAGGTGATTATATGTACGATATCAATACATAAACACGTACTGTTTACTGCGATTATTCTGAGCACGAATATTTTCTGAATATTCCACAAGAGAAATGAAATGAGAATTGTAGATCTTATCGGGAAACACTTAATTGTATTTCACAAAGAGTCAAATAAGCGTACCGTACTGTTTTATGTAGCCATCAAAAACGTACCGTTTTTGTTTTTTTCAATTTCCACGTTAATTTCCTTTCTGAATGTTACTTTTCATAATTTACAAGTTGAAAAGAATCTGTTATTTATCGTGGAAACGCACTGTTGGTAATTAGAATAATTCTGTCAAAGACTTGTTTTAAAATAAAAGTATACTTAATGATATATTATATGGCGTTTACATAGATTAATGATTCTACGAGATTTCAAAGTGAAATAATTACCAGAAGTGTTGCGGAAAATGTGAATTTTCATGCCATTAATCAATAATGATACGCAATTACAAAAACATTATTTATACAACGATACAAAAATAGACAAGATATAGTAGTACAACGTAGTTTTGGTCAGACTAACTATGCATTAGATCAAAATTTTCTTTATGAATTCCTGCAATTTTATTAAACATTACACATTACGATATTAAATTACGGTGTAAATTTATAACCTTTGGAAAGCAATTTCGAAGGAATAATCTGCTAAGAAATGCTCATTACACTTATTTTCGAAGCTTTTGATGTAAAGTAATTGAAAGGTTTATTTGCTAAAAAAAGGAAACTTGTTGAAGTGAAAATGGTGATCTTTGACTGAAATATTTCTAAGTCATGGGATGGTTCATCTGCACTGTAAGCCGATTAGGAAGATGCGGGTCAACTAGCGTTAATTAATACATTACGGTTCATTGACGCGGCAAAATTATATTAATTAATTAAATTGCTCTCACAAGATAAGTGATGTGTTTTTATTTTCTATACTATGTTTATCTTTTACCAAAGCTAGATGAAATTTAATTTAAACTGATTAGTGCATTAGCGATACGTGAAATATTTTAATAGTATTTAGATATTTTTTTATATTTCCACTGAAAATATTAAATTTTACATATGAAAATTGTCTGTTTTAGATCATTTGTGCAAATATTTTATTATCTAAAGTAAGTTTTAAAAACAATTTGCTCGTATTGATTTTACGTCAGATTGCTTGTTTTATATTAAAAATGCATTACTTAGAGTATCTCATAAAAACTTTATTTTATTTAGAATTTAAATTGCTATTATTTTCATCTTGGAGATGATAAAAATTTTATCGTATATTTGAAAACAATCAATAATACAATAAATTGATTTGCAAAAACATTCTTTTTAAAAAATAAGAAGGATTTAGTTTTAATTTTTCTAAATAATATATTAAAAAATATATATAAATATTATATTATTTAAAATAATTATATATATAATATATTTAAAAAATCAAACTTATAAGAAATTAATTTAAATTATATTTAATCTACCTGATTTCCAAGTACATAATGTTGCATTATAATATTTATAAAAAAATGTAATTTATGTTCAGCAAATTTAAATAATTTCTCAAACTCATATCAATACCAACAATTTTACTTTACAATTTTTAAATTTGTGGGTTAAAAAATTGCATTTTATCTTGGGATGTGAGAAAACAATTTATTTTATATTGAATTCTAAATAAATACTCTGATCATAAACTTGAAGATTAAAAAAATATCAAAATTTGTTCTGTGTTTAGGATGTACCTCCTGGCTTTCATCGATCCCAATCGAGACTGGGATATGAAGAACGACCTCAATCGCGAGTGGGATACGCAGATTCCAGGTGCCCAAGTAGATTGGGCTATGACGATACAACAGGAGGTAGTTACTTGGATCAAACTGACCCCAGAATGTACTGCACAAGTGGTTACTGCATGGGTGACACGATGATGGCCACTGCAAGAGGCGTTTGTGGTGAGGAGGTCGAGCTAGACATGAGAAGACACATCCAAGCTTGTGCATGCACCTGCAATCACATGGGCTACGGAAATTACATGGACTATCAGGTACGCCACCGTCTATTTATTGGAAAATTGCATGAACCCAAACTTATTATTATTGTTATTTCATTCAGAGTTGCCTTACTTTATTTTGATGGAAAAACCAACTTTTAATTATAATTTTTTTAAATAACAAAAAATAATAATTTTAAAGCAATAAGCTTTTATTTTTGTAACATTAATAACAATTTTCAATTTATTTTATTATTTAATTTATGTTATAATTTTTTAACAATATTTTCAAATGATTGCAAAAAAAAATTTTCTTGCGCCTTCATGCAAATTTAAGGAGACATATTCAAATATTCATATTTTGCTAACAAAACATGTCACCTCATTCCCTTTTTTTAATCATTATCATATTCATCAACACCATTTTAAATAAATTATATTCAGACAGATGACGCACACGTTACAACAGCTTATCGAATAATGCCAATTAAATGAATAAAAAATGTAATTAAACGTTAATTTGGCTGCATTTATTCAATGAGTTAATATTCTGTTACTAATAATAGGTTCAACTGAGCATATCTAGTTAAAAATTGTGCAATACAAAGCTGTTATGCAATAAAACAAGTAATAACTTTAAATTATAATAGTAATTATAATATAATTCTCAGTAATATATTTACTGTAAAGAATCATTATTTATAATTGACAATGACTTTATTCTTATTATTTTATTGCAAAAACTGTTCTCTAAATTAAAAGCAGACTTTTATTGAATTTTACAAAATGGTATTATATTTGATTTCACTTATGAAAATGATATTATTATAAAAAATACATTTTCAACATTAATTCAAAAATATCCAGTAACTGGAAACCGATTGGCCTTATTGAGGAAAGTTGATATTCAATTGGATTCATATCTAGTTTTTAAACCGAGAGTAAAAATTGCTTATCCCGATTGCAAGAAAAGTCCTTTCAATGTCAAATTAATAAGATTGGAATCTCAAAATACATATTGATTTAGTTTTATTTTATTTAATACATATTTATTACATTAATTTACTAAACACGTTTCAACAGTCTTTAAGCTTACTATATTACAAATAATTATAAACATTTAGCAAGCTCCAAAAAATCGATTTCATTACAGTAGGTAATTTACACAAAAATAATTTTGTCTCAACAATTATTAGAGTAATTTTTTTTCACTCTAGTAAAAATTGAGCTGTTTTACTCCATCATTTGAGGGTGACATTGTTAAACTCCTCCTATCAAGTATATAAAACAGCTCGATTGCCGCTCTCGTGACAAAAAATATCTGCTCCTTGGAAGTAAAACATTGTTTCGACCTCGCGAAAAAAACCTGGCAGCTTTTTCGGCTTGCGCTCGGGCCTACGACCCTTGCGTGAGCCACAATATACAAATTGCATAATAATAAGGTAAACAAATCAGTTATTGGACACGTACCAAATATCAGACAGAACGTGTACCTTTACTCCGAACATTTTTTTAACTTAATAAAAAACATAATTTTAAATAATATTTCATAATTAATTCATTTTACAGTGTTCTTCAAAGTATGCCTTATTCATTTAATTAAATAAGTAACGTTTGTCCATCAATGTAAAAATGATATAGTACCCAAGTTAAAATTTATAAATGGCTCCATTTATGGGACATTTATGGCGCATTTATGGGTACATTTAAGCGTCTATATGACACATAAATGGAGCCACATATATCACATAAATGTCATCAAAATGCACTTTTTTAGCGCTGATCGCCATTAATGTGTCATATTTGTTGCCATTTATGACCATAAATGGCAGTATATATGGCTCATGAATGGCAACATATATGGTACATAAATAGGACATTCATGATCCATTTAAGATGCCATTTATAATCCGTGATACAGTGTGACGTCATACAGGTCTGCAATAAGTTTGTTTTAGCCCCAAAATAAAGGTCAAAATAGCGCTGTTTCAGTGCACGTGTGACAAAAAATTTATTATTTCGACGCAGGGTAAACAAAAATTATCCTCAATTATCATATTTATAAGGTATCGTAAACTTTTCAGTGACATTGAGTTTCAATTGTCAAATATTTAGATGAAATAATCTTTATTGTTAGTATAATCATAGTTTAATTATAATTAACTACTTATAAATTAAAATAAGTATATTATAAGTGATATTTTTTTTGGTATCTTAGCTGTTAAATTAATGTTGAATTCCTGTCGTATTTAAAGTGTTCTTGATCCAATTGTTTTATTTATTTTACACCCGATTCCAAAACCAGATTCAAACCCGATCGAATAACAAATTTTTTCGAATAGAGCCAATCGGTTTCCAATTACTGGGTATGTAATGATAACAGACTTAGTTTGATATAATATTATACTTGTGTTTTTGTTAATTATTCATTTTTGCAATGATTATTTTTCTCGAAAATCATTTTTTATGAAATAAATACAGTCTATGTTTCCAAGAGACCTTAATTACATCTTTGTTTATCTTTAAGACGTTTACCAAACTTAACCTCAAAATAACTTTTTTAAATAAATATTTAATTGATTTATTTTCATATTTAATATATAAATCTGTTATAAACTAATTGCAAACTAATTATTGAATAGTTTAAAAAAATTTGAAATTATATTTTGGGGCCGTCCGTTAATTACATACTCATTTTTTTAAAGTTTTTAGACCCCACTCCTCCTCCCCTGTAATCAATAATATTTTGGCCCCCCCCCACCCCCCGTGCCCCTTCTCTAGGAGTAAGCAAAATCAATTTTAAAAATTAACTGATCCTCGAAGAGCGGCAGTAAATGATATGTATATGACAGTTCTCTGCTAGTGTGTGTGACCAATAAAAATCGTAAATTTATCTGTCCTTATCTATTAAAAAGAAATAACAAATAAACGGCAATGCCTATTGGCACGCTGATCAG
>JABFPM010000364.1:0-30528 GCA_022817325.1 Idris sp. 1 HC-2018 | reverse complement strand
TTCTCGATCCGATGCGTATTTCTCGAGATATTTGTATGTCCCGGAACTTTTTCCACACCCTGTATAATTTATCCGTATGGTATCGTACCGATCATTACTACTACTATTAAAATTATTATGTTGAAAAATAAAATAATTGTCAATCAAATTTAAATGTTAACCATTCAACTGAGCGCTGAATTGTTCAAAAATTGTGTTATTTTTTTGATACAGCTCCCATCACTGTGGTAAACAGCGACAAGCACTGTATCATTTTTTCCGTGTATCGGGTACCAGAATATAATTTAAAGCTGCAGGCCATTGAAATAATAAAATGTTTTAAATAAAAATAACTTAATATTACAAAAAGCACTTGCATATCCAAAATAAGAGCACATAAGTGTTAGAAATTGATATGTTTTCAAACACTTCGGTAAAGTACAGTGCGTGCTGTCTCCAAGTAGATGCTCTGATTTATTTCTAACTTCTTGAAGAAATTATAAATTGAAAAAAACAATAGTTTCGTCATCTACTTTAAGCATTGTCAATGTACCATGCAAATACGTAAGTTGTTTCTCCCATTCATGACTTTTCAAAATTTTAAAATATTCTTGTAAGTCGTCAGGTGTGGAAGGATTGGGTCTTCTTATCTCAGCTTTATGCCTGCTTATACTTCTTTTCTTAGATCGGAATGGAATAAGATCTCCAGCTTCCGTGTTTCCTCTAATAAAGATTTATTTTGATTTTATATGCATAGGGTTGCTCTTAAATTGTAACTATAAAGCTAAAAGGGAGGGAGGATTAAAACAAGTGTCACGGTACAATTTATGAACGCAGAGGATGAGGTCCGTTTCTGTGTTTTTTTTTATATTTTGTACATTTAAATAAATTAACTTTTTTCTAAACGTTTATAGGACGTTTATTAAACTTTGTAAACGTACAACTAACGCTTGATAAACTTCTAGTGAACGTTCTCTGGAGGTTTTATGAACATTTCAAACGTTTTTCAGACATTAAATGAACTTCTCAATAACATCTTATAAACTTTCTATATCTCTAAAAAGCGGCAATTGTACGTTACACAAACTTTCGTGCAACGTTCATTCGTACGTTCAACAAACATTCACTAAATATTGTGTTCCCATGAAGTGTATGAGATTTTTCAAATTTTCTTTGAAATTTCCTAATATATGAAAACTAATTAAACTAACAAAATTAAAATTGACAAAAATGTTATATATTGACAATGTTAATGTGTTTCGAACATAATATGTTTTGATTTGTTATATTATAAATTTGAAAATTTGAATTAATTAAAATATAATTGGGATTAAGAAAATTTTCCGGCGGTAAAATCGAGAAATCAATTCAAAATAGACGGATAAAGCTTTTAAGGATTAATAAACTTCATAATCGAGTGTCGATGAATGAAATTCTGAAAATGTTAGCTTTATGATACTTTAAAAAATATTAATTAATATCAATATTTTAATATTAAAAAAAAATATTTATGAATGCATTTACTTTTTTTCATATCACAAAATTTACTTTGTTCTTATTATTTTAAATAAAAGTTTAAGAAAACATAATTATTCACTTTTTATAATAAACAATAAAATTTTAGAACCAATTATTTCTGTCACAAAATAAAATAATATTGTTAAATTCTATGTTAATATTTAATTCTCAATGATGTATACTTGAAAATATTTACTTTATTAATAAACTAAATTTAAATATTAAGTCAACTTTAAAAACAAAAGTTGCATAACAAGAAATATTTGTTGTTTTTTTTTGCATAACAAAAAATCTTGAATAAAAAATATTTTTCAAACATTTAACTAAAATTGTTCTTAATAAAAAAGTATGTGATCTACTTATTAACTGCGAAATCAATATCTCGTGTTTTCGATTAACATTTAGTATCCTAGGCAACCTGTACACAAAATTGGCATGATCCTTAACCACACATTTTACTTTGCAAAATATATTTCTATAAAATACTAGCAAAAATAACTATTAAGTAGATTTTCACAATTTAACATTTAGTTTTCAATAATCCATTATGAGACAGAGTATTGCAGTGAAGAAACCAAAAGCGTCAGACGTGAGTGTTCATGAAAGTGCAATTTAAAATAAAAACTCATCATTTAATTGTTAAATAATATAATAATTAATCTATCAGAGTGGAACTTTTGGATCAGCAAATAAAGTTCGGTCATCAAGAATTGAAGGAAGTCAATATGAATCCGAATGGGGGCGCGCGAAATTATACAAACCGGAAGACCAACTTCAGTTGACAGAAACAGTAAATGCATAAATAATAATAAACATTAAAACAGAACAAAAACTATTAATTATAAAAATATTACAATTAAATTGAAATTAAATTTTTAAAATAGGAACTTGAAGAAGAATTAGAAACTCTGTTGACAACAGAAAATAACAGGGCCGCGCAAAACTTAGTTGAGTGGTCGTGGAAAGAAAAAAAATTTGTAGATGCGCCTAAGCAACCAAACTTAATTATTTTAGTTAACAATCCTGGTACTTTAGAGTTCAAAGAAATTGATGAAACAACTGAAGATAAAGGTAGATAAGATATTAATATTATTTATGTCACTCTAGTTGAAATCGAACTGTTTTACTCCCTCGTTTGAGGCTGACATTTTTAAACTTCCTCAAACGAGTATATAGAACAACTCGATTTCTGATTTCGAGACAGAAAATATCGTATGCTCCTTGGGAGTAAAATATTGTTTCAACCTCGCGAGGGAAATTCGGCAGTTTTCCCTCGGAAAAGGAGGGCCCCAGGCCCTCGCGCGAGCCAAACAAAAAAACTGCCGAGTTTTCCTCGCGGGAGTAAAACAATTTTATCTCTCATGATGCATAATATACTATTTTTCATAATAATAAATTTAAAATATTTTTGTAGAAGATAAAGAAGACATACTTAGCGTTGAAACAGAAGTGGAAGAGCAAGAAGATGAAAATGAAGGTAATTTAAATTTTAGTAAAAACTAAAATTTGCCACTGAAAATTGTACACTGAAAATTGGATCATTTTTATATTTAATTTTATTTTTAAGATGAAAAGGAAGAAGCAAAAGATGAACTTGACGAGGAAGACGAACCAAAAGAACAGTCAAAAAAATTACCCAATCAGTTTAATTTTTGTGAAAGAGCTACGTTGACGTACCATAATCCTGTTCGAGTAAATTATTCATCTTTTTGTTTAAATCAAATTATTGTGTCATAAAATTTTGAATTGGATTGACATTTTTTAAAAATTTTCCAGGATATATCTACCCAGACTATTCCCCCACCAACAGATGATTTTAATGATTCTTTTTACCAATGGACAATATACGATGCTTATCAAGTATGAAAAAATATATAAATTAGCTTATTTTAAACAAAGAATGAAATTATTCTTTAAAAATAAACTGATTTTATTAGATGTATATTAAATGATTATTATTACAACAGGAAGATTTTGCTAGAAAAGAAAAAGAGAAAGAAAAAGAACGGAAAGCTCCTCCACCCCTGAAAAAAGATGAGGGTACAAAGAAACCCCAATCACAAGCTGGTGAACTGAATGATAGAATGTCGAAAGCAGCTAAAATACTGGAAAGAATAGTGACTCAAAATATATTTAAAGACATATCACAAGGTATATCTGAGTTTAAGCTTAAGTTTTTAAAATGTTTAAAAAGTTTAAGTAGCAATTTATTTTTCTTATATTTTTTCAACATATAATAATTGCAAGTTAAACAAAATGCAATAATTCCTATACACAGATTATAAATACTGGGACGATCCGAGTGACGAATACAAAGAGGGGGAAGGTTCCTTACTGCCATTGTGGAAATTTAATTACGATAAGACAAAAAAACATCATGTAACCCACTTGTGTTTTAATAGCAGATACTATGATCTATTTGCTGTTTCATTTGGAACTAGTGAGTTCTTTATTTTATAATCACAATATAAGGTAAAAGTACCACTTTTCAACTGAAATATACATTAATAAATTAAAAATCGAAATAAACTACTGATTACCCAAAATTTCAATAATATTTAAATAAAAACTAATTATAAAAAAAGATTTAAATTTGTTTATAATATAGAAAATTGTTAAATATTAATGAAAAGCATACTTGCACCTTTTATCGGACACTTGACGCAGGCATCGGACAGCATGTGTACCCCTTTCGGACACTATAGTATAATTATTTTTTATGTAAAATAATATTTGTTTATCACTTTTTATTCTTAATTAAATGATTCTTAATCGTAAAGATTATTTAAACAATTAATGAATTGTTCACACTGTTAATAAATGTATGGGTTTCTGGATGAAACGTTAAATGTTCCACCATAATTTCTATTTGAACAAACCTAGTTGAAAATACAAAATGATTACAAAATTAAATAAAAAAAATTGTAGTATTTAATTATTACACATGCACTAACATTAATGGTTTACATTATTTTTCTATGTCTCTATGAATTAAACCTAATATATTTTCATTTAATATTAAAGTTCATTTAATTATGGCTCATACAATTATACTAACATTAAAGATTAGTTCATCTAAAAATTTAAAAATTAAAGCCCAAAATGTTATTAAAAATTTTACGACATTGTATAAATATAACAACTGCGGTTAATGTTTGCCTACACTACTTCGTAATAATAACTTTATAACCGTTGTTTCTATGAATGAACTTGATTTATCTGATTGAATGAATAGAGTATAATCGAAAGAACACTGTGAAATTAATTTACATTATGAAATATTGTTTATAATTATATTTTTAATGAAGTTAAAAAAAGGTGTCTGGAGTAAAGCTACACGTTATGTCCGATATCTGGTTCGTATACCTTAAATACATTTAATAAGAAATATTAAAAAATGAGATATAAATACATAAAACAATTATTTTATAGTGTCATTAGACAGCACACTGCCGAAAACAGGTAATGTTTGTTTGTTTAGTTTGAAAAATCCTTCCTACCCTGAATGGATCTGCGAAATAGATTCTCCAGTGATGTGCGTAGATTTTAATACTTTACATCCACATCTCATTGCAATTGGTAACTAATATTCTTTAAAAACGTATGACTTATTTATGTAAATACTTTTTTTTAGATGTTGAATTTAAGATTCTTAAAATTTCCGAAATTATATAACATTTTCAATATTCTGCAGGAACAGTAGATGGTACAGTTGCTGTATATAATATGATGTTGTCCAGCACTGCACCGCAATATAAAAGTAATGATGTAACCCAGAAACATGGAGGGGTTGTTTGGCAGGTAAATTTATAATTCAAAAATTATTTTAATAAATCAATCATGTTGATAACTTAAAACAGGTATGCTGGGCACCAGACACTGAAGAGGGTAATCTGGCTCTGCACAGTGTTAGCATAGATGGAAAAATAAAGTACTGGGTTTTGAATCAAAATGATTTAGGTGTTATCACAATAATGACTCTGTATCTAGATCGACCTCCTGTTGCTGATCCTGATGGAACTGAAATTAAATTAAAAGGTAACCTGTTACTTTAAAATGTAAAAATATAAACGTACACAAATAAAAAATAATAAAGAAACTTGACTAAAAATATATATAAATATTCTTAAACAGCTTGTGGAACTTGCATAGCATTTCATCCTAAAGACAAAACCATATTTCTAGTTGGAACTGAAGAAGGGACCATTTACAAGTGTAACACTGCTTACAGTAGTACTTACATGCAAATTTATGAAGGTGCTCATGATATGCCTGTGTACAGAATTGTTTACAATAATTACAATTCAAATATATTTGCAAGTTGTTCTTGCGATTGGAGACTCAAAATTTGGGAAGATGGCAGAACGTAAATATATTTCTGGAACTTTAAAAAATTAATACTTTAACTTACTTGAGAAAAAATTATTTTGATAATTACTTTCTTTATAATAAATAGTGAACCATTATTTATGTTTGATCTTGGTGTGGCAATTGGTGACGTACAGTGGGCACCATACAGTTCCACTGTAATAGCTTGTATTTCGAATGACGGAAAAGTAACAGTATTTGATTTAAATGTGAACAAGTATCGGCCGATTTGCAATCAAATAGTCATCAGCAAAAAAAAAGGCAAACTAACAAGATTTAAATTTAATGACAAAATGCCTTTTATAATCGTTGGAGATGACAAGTAAGATAATAATAATTAAAATTTAAAACCCATCTAAATTGCACAATTTGTTTTTTTTAAATTGTTTTCTATTACAGAGGTTCTGTAAGTACGTTTAAGTTATCTCCTAATTTGAGGATCAAAGTGAAACCGACAAAAAAGCAATTGCACCTAACGCACAAAGATCTAGAATCTTTGAAGCTTGAAAAATTGCTCAGTTTCGTTCGAGAACCAACTGTCCTTACACCTCCAAAAGACGAAAGATTAATTAAATAAAAAATGCAGTTTTCAAAAATGTGTAAGATAGCACCTAATTAATTACAGTCTTAACTAAAGATTATTTAAATACAATCATTGTATAGTTGATTTTTGATTATCTTTTATGTATGAAATACACAGACATTTTTTCCAAAGTTTATAGTTTTTATATGTTTTTATGTATCGCTTTTTAAACTATTTAATTTCTCAATAAATTAAACTTTAATTTTCTGTCACTTACTTTATAAGTTATATTTTTAAATACGTTATATATTTTTTTAAATATTATTAAGGGTCGGCAAAATTTAAATTAGAAAAAGATGAAATAAAATAGAAAATAGTGACAGCCTATAAACTGTCAGTTTTTGCTCTTCGCTTTTATGTTTTTCTATCTCTTTCAAATATTTTTCATTTTTGCCAACCCTTAAAAAAATTGAGATTTCTAAAATACTTCATATTCTTTTGGTGTCATTTGCATTCTAGACAAACTATTATAAACTGAAAAATCAAATGTTCAAATTACAATTCCATATACAAAATTCAATCAGCAAATTTTTACAAAAAAAAAAACCAAAATCAATAAATCCAACCTTCAAGATGAAAAAGCAACTTGAGAATCTAATTTTCAAGTGGACCTTAATATGGAGCGTTTTTTTTACATGAAATTTCTGTTTTTTAGTCCACATTTTTAATAAACTTTAACAATTTTAGATCGTCAATTTTTCAAAATTAATTTAAATTCTGACCAATTAGGGTTACAGGTCATAGTGATAAATAAATCTGGTCTTCTAATTTTACGAACAATGATATTTGTTCAAATTACAAGCATTTTGATATTTTTATTGCATATCACGAGGACTACTGGAATAGTAGAGGAGAAAATGTAAATATTTCCTAAACTTTCTTGTTGATTAAAAGTTGAACTATCATTGCTTGTAATTTTTTACATAATCTAATACTCTTTGATCTCAGTTTTCAATTTTTTCTGGTAAAATCTTAGAAACTTTAAGTTAATATTTCGATGACTATGTATACTTGAATTATGTACAGCTGTGCCATTTCTTTTAATTTTAATTATCTTCGTCAGTATTTGCAAGTAAATGTAAATAATATTTTTTGAAGTTTCAGCTTTCAAATTCTAGCCGAAATTGAAAAAAATATTTTTCAGTTAGGTAATTTTAAATAATCACTTCTGTTCTATAATTTACCAAAATCCCAAGTTTTGTTCTAAACTGTTCAGTTTTTTTCCAAGTTAAAAAAATCTTTGATACATGTTGTATAATACGTATTATACAACGATGAGGGTTTTTCCAGGATCCTCTTCAAATTTTTGTAAGAATCTTCTTCAGGATTCAGTTTACATAAAAAAAAATTCTCGGTCTTCAGATTGCCAAAAAATCGCCAATTTTTTCTTTAAAACTTTCTTTAAAAAAAGTTAGATCTTGTGAAGATGAGAAGGTAATTTTAAAATCAAATTAGGTAATAAAAAGACTTTTTCAACATTTGGATTTCGAGAACAGTTTCTTTTTTTAGCAGAATTCAAAATGAATGTGTGTGTGTCTAAAGCTATTTCCAATATTTCTTTGATCAGTTTTTTCAAGAATAACTTTTGCGTAAACAAGTTCTCCATTATGAAAAGTATACTATTCAAATCTGAACATATTTTGATTTGAAAATTTTTAGCTCTACAGATAATTTTTAATAAAACCAGTAATTAATGGGTTGAATTTTTTTTGAGTCATAATTCATAAAAGTGCTTTCGCTTTTTCTTGTTAGTTTATTGAAACTAAATCATTTTCATTACAATTATTTTACATTTAAATATTCCTTATAACTCTTATTCTTAATATAAAAATCTGTCTTAAACATGACTTACATTAATAAGCAATTTTTATAATATAAAACAAAATGTTGATGAAGTTCAGGTTATATATCATTTTATACAAACAAAGATCTTTTATTTAAAATATATAAAGTGAAAATACACAAAACATAATTTAATAACAAACAATTAATTAATTTATAGTATTTGTGTTATGCATTTATTGAATATTTACAAAACTGCAATTTCAAAAATATTTATCAAGCATATTTCAAAATAATATTGTATGTATTAAGAAATAACAAAGTACATCAGACTCTATACGTTATTTAAAAATACACAATAATATTTGTACATTGTTACACATCTCGTAGAAAATTAAATTCTTAAATAATATACGTATGTGTAAAAATATATTTATATATTGATAATAGTATATTAAAAAAATATATACTTTTTCATAAAATACTTGTTATATTTTGTGTAAAAATTCACAAAGTATTTTGTGCGATCAAATTGTCAACAAGTTGAGTAATTCAACTGTTTTTACAGTTGACGTGCATAAATATTCAAACTTGTACACATTTTATGTAACCAACAACTGACAATAACTGACATTTCTAATATAGTTGATCTATTATTTCATACGATTAATACAATTTTTTCATAATTATAATACTGAGTTTGATTATACATGACTTATAAAGATATATTTAATATTATTGTGTTTAATACTCAGAAAAATTGATCATTCTTTTTTAATGTTGCTCAATATTTTTTGTTTGTGGATAAAACTTTTTTTCGCATATAAAATTTAAGTAACGATTAGTTTGTCTCTTTTGTAAGATATTTTACAAGAACATTAAAATACATAGCCATTTATTTTAATAACCGAATAGCTTAAAATTATATATTCGTCATTAAATTAAACTTGCTTCGGGTAAATCTTAAATTTTAACAGTTTTACATTTGCCCATTGATTTGTTATAAATGTAAAACTATCTCAGATCTTTGAATCACATCTTACACTTGAGTAGCAATTAATTTTGCTACATTTGTACGTGTAAATGTTTTCTTTTGATACAAACACTGAAAATTGATTGTTTTGTTATTTTAGACAAATTTCGGAATTACAAAACGTAGGTCTCTGCTTGTCAATCTATCATCCGAACAAGTATGCAAGAAAATAGTATGGCGAAGAACTGAAACAAAAAAGCAAAAAGTACATAATATTACCAAATCCTGATTACAAATACTTGTTTCACATTAAACTTATAAATTATTCAACGACATCAATTTCAAACTAACTTTTACTTAATAAATTGTTTTGATTTAGATTAGACAAACTGCCTTTTATATATTCAATAAAAATCATCAAAACAGTAATGCAGAATACAATTTACAAATTACGAACAAAATTTCATTTACTTGACTAAGGAAATGTAAATTTATTTTTTATACTAAATGGGAAAGTTGATTTTTCAATTAATTGTAGTTAGATAAAATAGATTTTAACTACATAAATTAAACAAGAAAAGATAAATATTTAAATGGAATTTTACCATTAGACATGCAACAATAATGCCAGCACCACCCAAGACAGCGGCGTGCCTTTGCAAGAAAATTTTTGTTCCCTCCAAGCATCCCTCCTGATAAGTGTTGGATGGATTCGATGAGTCTGGTCCAGCATTGCAGTTCATATACTAAAATAAACAGAACAAAAATTTAACATGAAAGATCGACGATAAAGTGAAAGCGTGGGAGGCAATAGCTCTTAATACTTTTATTTATGCGTGTATATCTATATAGGTATATAGGCACAGACTGGCGAGACATTCTGATTCATTCACTGAGATCAATCGATTACATTTATTCAGTGTTGTTATATAACGAATTGTTTCTAAAGGCTCTTTATAAATGATCATCGCAGAATGTGAATAACTTTTTTTAATGTACAGATTTGAATACTTTAATTAGAGTCATTATACTGCAAAACAGTTTTGCATATTAATAAGATTTAACAACATGAAATTTGTTCGTTCAAAAATCAATATTTGTATAATGCACAACATGTTTTCTGCAGCAGATTGCATGTCTTATCTTGGCGGACCTGAAAACCCCGTATCTTTTGGGGCTAACACGACATTTGATTATAATTGGGCAGAAAAAGGATTCGATTTTATTAAAGTGTTTACAACGATATTACATTTATTTGATAAAAGAAAATTGTTAATTACAAAATGTGAATAAAACAGAGAATGATATTTAGATTTAATTATTTTTTGGTATATTTTTGCATATATTATGTAATTTGATAGTCATATTATATGAATACAATTAAAATGCTAGTTTAAAAAACAATTCTCGTTGTCAATGTTGTATGAAAAAGTTATTTTAATTTTTTTTAAATTTTTTACGTTTTTTAATTATCTGTTTTACTTATTTAATTTTTGCTGCAAGATGAAAATTTGTGTAAAAATATCTTGAAATAATAATTTCAAATCACTCCAGAATTAATTATAAGCCTAAAAATTATGTTCATATCAAACTGTTTCTAAACTTTTTATTGTTCGCCTATTCTCCCAGCGTCTCAATTATTTGTAAACTGTGGATCTTTTTTTTTTTTTTTGATAAAACAAAACTATTTCTTTTTATTTCATCGTTATTTAGAATTTACAAGTGACCACACACACAAAATTGAAATTTTTGAGGAATCACTGCTAAGGAACCTGAAAGGAAAAAGCAATTAAAAAATCAACTTTGAATTTTATTTTTCACCCTGGCCACTTTAGAAGTTGAACAGTTTATCGCAACTTTTGATTAAGCTTACATTCTTTCTTTTAGTAAATTGTGATTTAGTGCTCATAGATTTTTTTAATAAGGATTGGGTCACACCTTGGAGTTGAATGCATTTTTATTGGTTTTTAAATAGCAAAATTTTTATTGACAATTTTTTTTAGAATAATTTTCATTTTTTTTTTTTTTTCTTCAAAACTTAAGGATAAATTTCAAAGAACTTATAATAATAAAATTTTGCAAAAAGTTGTCACATTTTGAAATAATTTCTGGGAATCAGTCGTTTTTTCAATTCAGAGATAGTGCAAACTATAAAAAAATGTTGTTTTTTGACAAAATCATTCCGAATCTAAAATTAAAGTAATAATTCCAATTTTATTGTGTATTTTACTGCAGAATATTTATGAATCTTATGTCGTTTTTTACATATACTATGAATAATTCTTTTATGTTTTACCTTAAAAAAATATCTGATGTGTATTATTGAAAAACAATTAAAGTCATAAGAAAAAAGGTAATACCTGTCCAGGTTGAACTTCACGACAACAACTTTGTGGGAGTGAAGTGTAGCCTTGCTGACTCCAATCTCTAGGATCTCTAATTCCACAACAATGTAACTGTAATAAAATAAACAAAGTGACATTAATCAATAAAAATGAAATATCGATTTCATAAATACAGATGGAATAACTTAACATTAACAATCTTCAGATAAAAAATTAAAAGTTATTGAGAAAGAATATTTCATGTCCTAATTTTTTTCTTTGCAATTTTCTTTTCCAATAAATTCTGATATTATGTATTTTTTGAAATTATGTTTCAGTATCAAAATTTTAATATTAATAAAATGAATAATTATTACGAAGAATAGAAATTAAAAGTATCGATAACCTTCAATTTCTAAGCTTGTATAATCTGACATAATTAAAATAATTCCAACATGAAAATGATGGCATAATAAGTAAATTTATGTACTTATTATATAAATTAAATTTCAACTCCAATAATTTTCCATAAATTTCCTCCGAAATCGTTATATTACTTTTTGCATGCAAAAAATGTAAATTTGTATGACACAATAGATAATTACATTTCTTTGAGTAATTGCCCATGCTTCTCTTGTTGTTTCTGAAGTATCGTAGAAACGTAATGAACTTCTCATTTGTTGTTCAATAGTGTCCAGTAATTTGTGACGGAAGACATAAGCCAGACATCCTCCAACCAATAATGTGATGAATAAGATCAACACGACAAGAGAATACTGCAAAATTAATCAAATTATCACAATTATATGATTTTGTTAATACCAGATAATAATATTTTAAATTCAATCTTTTGCAATTACAAAAATACTGAAATCAGTCTTTTAAGGTATTTCTATTAGCAAATTCTGTAAAACTACTACTTCAAAAACAATTAAAAAAATTATATTGTCAATAAAATACTTGTAAATAGACATTTTTGCTATAAATGTCAGAATTTTTTTAAATTTTAACCTTATGTTCTCTACACTAATGCTTTTTATTTACCAAAATTCAAATAACTTAGACTATCTAGAATTTGAGATATTAAATTTGAAATTTGGAACAAATACATGGCTTTATTTATATATATGGGCATGTCTCAGAAACTTTTAACTTATGCTATCCCTCGATACGTTTATTGTTGTCTATAAAGTAATTTTTTTAATTTTCATGATAGAAATTAATTCTTCGTAGTTCAATTAACTAGGTGCCATCTTTTTCTTTTTTTATAAAAATGTCCAATTTAATAAGTTATGTAACTGAAAATATTCAGAATTAGTGTTTCGTAATCTGTCCCTGTCATGCTTTTTGATTTTTGACATTGATATTTATGTATACAGGAATCATTAGAATGAATGAATTTATTAAGAGAAGTTCTTTTAAACTTGGACTTTTGACATATATCATATAAAATGGTATGTTAATTCTGAAAAGCAAAGTATTTTATAATAAACAGTTGTCCTTCAGATTTTTCAATTTTTAATACTGTCAAAGAAAACTAATTTATATTATAATTTAATATAATATCTACGTTTATTTGATATGCTTCTTTAATAAAAATGAAGTGTGTTTAATATAAAATAGAATAAAAATTAATTTAAATGCATATATTTACTAATTAATTAATAATTTCATGTTATATCAGCGTATGTCAGATCGTGCAGATTGTCGTAGTTATCAAAAAGTCCGTTTTATTCGATGAATTGCTAGTAAAACTTATTAAAATTGTACGTTCTCGACGTATTTGAATGTTATTCAATAGTTTGGTGAGTTTGAAATAAATTAATCGAAGTATTTGTTCTAAAAAATCATAAAAGCTGTTTCTTCCGTAACATTCCATAATGATTTATAAAAAATTGTTTTTTACTGTGAATTGCTTGCAATAATCGATTGATTTTATTTTTTAATATTTAAACTGACATTAAATTATAAGTTTCAATATTTATAATTTAATTTTTTAAAAAATATCTTAACAATAATTTAACCTATAAATACTATTAATTAGGTATTTTATGATGGCACCTGAGTTGAAAATGATTGTATATCTTATACAAAGCATAAACAGTTGATAAGAATTCACTTTTATATCATAGACATATCCTAGTTGCAAATGTTAAGGTATATGAGATATGCCCATATATCATTTTTGCCAAACTTTTAAGGTAAAATATCTCGGTTTCTAGCAAGTCCAGCAATTCCAAATTTTGACACGTAATGCAAAAATACTTTAAACAATTATGTTAAATTTCAGCGAATTCTGGTATTTAGAAGTTGACTCTCATGTCCTACCTTAAAGATTGAAGAAATATGCAATTATTTCATTTACGAAATTGTGCATAATGCTATTTGTTAAAAAAAAATTAATATTCGAGGCACGACAAAATTATACAAGTAATTGGTATTAGCTGAAAAAACATATCTGAATGTATTATTTATTATGCTTACCGTGATGAGCATACATTTGACTTCTCTAGAAGCGCCTATGCAACCAAAGAAAGAAATCACCGATACGACGATTCCACCAATTAATAAGACATACACAGTTCCAGACAGCAAATCGTTCCCTACGAGTTCTCCAATGTATGGCACTTTATCCACAAAAGCCCAAATGGACAGTCCTACTAGTATAATTCCACCAATCTTGAAAATACAAAATAATTAGTGATCACTGAAATACTACTCAATAAAATAATGTATCAATCATTAACTTGAACGATTAAAATTTTTTTGAGATTTAAGACTAATTTTGTTGTTTACTATTAAATACATAAATAATAAAGTTGTTTGTTCACAAAAATAAATCGCTTTAATTATGAAAATCACAAATAATTGCAGTTTATTAAACGAAAGGGAGCATTAAATTTCAAGATCAAATGTGTTTACTTGCAATTTATCCTTGAGCAATATACTTACAAAAATAACAAAATTGGTAAAAAAGAGAGTATATTTCATAAATTTGCCACATCCATCCATCTCAGTTCCGTACCCCATTTTTCCAGTTTATCTGTAAATATAATTGAATTATTTTTTCAAATAGAAATGATTGAGTAAACATTTTGGTATTTCTTTTCACAATTAAGAATGGCTCTACAAGAACTTTCTCTTTACAAGAGGCAAACAAGATATTTCTTTATTGGGTAAGTCACTGAGCATGCATATTATATCTTTGAACAGAATATAATGATAGCTGATGTTCTTCATTAGGACACGAAAGTTAAAGGTCTGCAAATGCAATAATAAGAGCATTTTTACGAGATCTTTTGCCAAGGATGAATCAAAAGCACGTAATCATTAGTCTTAATATGTATTAACATCACGCCCGTCGTGATGACTTCAAGGTATTTTGTAATTATTTTTTAAGTAACTTTGAACTTTTTGTTACGCAAAATGTAATTATGATTTATGAACACTGGTGACAAATATTAGTTAATTGATGATTTTCATCATAGAGACAATTATTTGTAGCAAAAACATAATTTATACACAAGCGGAGATAATATTTTGATAAACATTTGATCCTTAAATAGAAAAAAAACGGTTTTGCAATAATAGAATTTAATCAAAATTAATGAAGTATAAAATTCTATTTTATTTCATTCCATGAAAAAGATTATGCTTAATGATGCATAAAAATGTTGAATAACATAAATTATTCAAACTATTTTATTTTCGTTCTTAAATCACAATGGTTTTAAATCATTTTTTCTAGTGCTGGTTTAATAATTTTTTTATTACTTTTTGTTAATATTAGCTTTTTAATTATATAATTACAGAACTTTAACAACTATTAATATAATTATTAAAATTAAAAAAAATGTTCTTTTCTGTTTTTACAAACTTTTTAGTATTTTTTTTTTTTTTTCTAAGATGGAAGATAAATTAAATCTGCATGTGAATCATTTAATAATCAAGATATTCTGATATTTGCATCTTTATAATAAATTGTGTCAGGTTCGAAGTATTGTAAAAGCAGAAGTTACGTGTCCAAGCTGTGACTTCATCGTTCAACATACAAACTGTTTGAAGCCACAACACTTTAATTCACCAACGAGAGAAGATGAACATTTGCAGGAACAACTTGACAAGGTTAAGAGTTGACCTTCCGCTCTGGAATTAGGTCACATCTTAGATTTTATTAATATTTTCACTAAATTAACATTTTTATTCAAACAGCAGACGCACTATTGCAAAAGTTATCTTTTATTTGAAATTACGTTAACTTTATTACGCAGAGTAATAAATTAGAAAAAATAATTAAGGAAACTTTTAAATCACTTGTATGAATTTTAAAATAGTTTAGTAAATCAATTGCAAAGTAGTTTTTTAGCAGAATAATTTTGTGGCAAATTTCCTCAAGTAAAAAAAATTCAATCTATAGATTACGTACTTTCCCAAATATATTTAAAACTTTTTAAAAATTGTCTGGATTTTTATTTTTATCAATTAAACTTCATGCTTTTTATCGATTTTAAAAAAGTGTTTTTCCTGCAATCCATAATTATACATAATCTATATATTGCATTCAAAAAGTTAAACCCAAAATTTTTATTATTATAGAAATCTAGATTTGTGATGTTATTTATGCATAAATGAGGAAGTAATTTTGACATAAATGCTGACAATGAAAAGATGCAGATCCGCAGTGTTGTGGATTAATCGTAGAAATAGTTTTGTAGAGTCCCACACACGTGTGATTCACATCCTGATCAACACTATGATATCTACAATAGCGATCTGCAGTCCTTGGACTCGTGTAATAATCAGCATGAAAAAATATAACGTGAATGGCAATTTGAGTGTTACATCTAAAATGATACTCGTGTCTTTTGTATCGATTATGTGATGATACAGTTTATTATTAATTACAATCTTGATGACATTGTTAGTGTGTAAATGTTAAGTTCTTTTGAAATGAAATTAATTCACTTTATAGTAAATTTTAAAAAGGTAATAAAATAAATGACAAATGATAAACTAAGAGTTCGAAGAAAATATGGAAACAATACTGTTTGTTGCTTTAAAAACAATTTAACATGTTGACAGGTCTTCCTACATGAAGACGTTTTAGTCATGATTACATTCCAGTTCAAGAATTTGAACTTGTCATATTATTAATTACACGAATCATATTGTGTATTTATTCGATAGATGAGTTAATGAAGTAAGAATAAGAAAATTATATTCACGTTTGTAACACTTAAGTTATATTTGCAGAAAGAAGAGTTAAAAAAATTGTAAAGTAATTATAAAAAGTAAATATTTGATAAAATACTTTAACAGTTTAGTATTTCAAAATGATTTATTAATAAATTAGCATTGTATTAAATTTGTAATATGATAAAATTAAAGTTGAAAAGAATTTACTGAAACAAAAATTAAGCATAACATGAATAGGTCAGAATATAATTATTTTATATGTCATGGAAAATAGTTTTTTTATGAACTATAGAAAATGATCTTAAAATGTTATAGCCAGCAAACTGATATAGTACTGTCATCATTACATTAAATATTTTAATTTAAAATAACTTATGTAATGTCGATTATGTAAACTGCAATTTTAAATATCATGTGTATGACAAAAACTCATAATGACTTTGTTTAGAATAAGGCGTGATCAATCGACCAATCCTTCAAAATAACATCTTGACTATGTCAAATACATAATAATGAATAAAAACATGTGTTCACATTAACAAACAAAGTTTTTTTTTACATTAATAAACATGATACACTGTAGTTGTTCGATTAAAATTTTTGATTTTACAATAAATTATCTACATTATTTTTGTTAACTGAAAAAGCATTCATTTTTACTCTTTTAAACAAGTTATAAAAAAATTAACAATTGAAATTTTAGATCATTTTTAATTAAGAATGAAAAAACATTAATTATTGCATACTCAATAAAGCACTTTCAATTTATTATAATTCAATTTTTGAAAGACTATACCGAATCATAAAAAATTAAAATAGAAGGTTCTTAAATTTTTTTTATTGCGAAATGAAAAGTTAAAATTTGAAAAATGTTGAACTCATAATGTTAAAATATCAGAAAATGACTTTTATTATTTTATATTTCTAAAAATTTAAAATTGCAAATTTATATGAATAATTCACATTAGAACGTTAAACTAATAATTAACTCATTTAATCAGGATCGATAATTCAATGTTGCTACAATCGTTGTGTAATATTTACAACTGACATTGACTCGACGTAACTCTCAAAGTTGAATCAACTCCTCTTTTTAATTTATTATTGAAAGACTTTTTTTCGTAAAAACACTGAGAACAAGTATAATACCAGTTATATTTTCTAATTATGATCAAATAATGTGCAAGCTTTGATGCCATCAAAATTATTTCTTTAACATAAAAGGATTATTCATTTACATGTTGCAAATGATTTCACAATAAAAATTCATGGAAACCACTTTCTTATCCAGCCGATTTGATCAAACGTCCAAGATCGAAGGTTAAAACAAACATTTGAATAAATTATTATATATTGCTGGAATTCTTCTCAAAAGTGTGTGAAGCCTATATAAGTAATATTTTACAAATCATTTTTATTCATAAATAACAAATATTACAAGTAAAATAATATCATATAAAATCAGTAGACTTTTTTAAACTGTTATAAGTCATACTTGCTTAAATGTGTTTTTAATGTAGAGAAATTCATGAAGTAAGCAAAAAATAGATTTTATTAATAGAAATAATTGATGGATTCCAAAATGAATGATTCATTTCAACAATAGCATATTTGCATCAAGGGAGATAAACATAAATTCAATCTTTCCGAGGAAAAATGATATTTTCGGTAAAATTAATCATTTTAAATTTTAATTTTATCATTTAAACGTATTTATAATTACCAGAGCGTGGACTTAGGACAATGTGAAGTTGGATACAAATTTTTTATATAGGTTGGTTAGTTCAAATTGATACATTGAGAATTTCGAACGATTTCGATATTTTTTATTAGGGTATAAGATGTTATTCTTAATATGTGTAAATAATGACAATTATTTATATACGAAAAAAAATATTTCAATAAAAAATAATCAATTTCAAAATTAACATTTGAACGTTTTTTTTATAATATTAAACATTAAATTCTATGTAGAAATTATATTAACTAAATATTTAAAAGATTATTTTACGTATATTATTTTTAATACAAGTATGTTAACTTGGCTACAACCTTAGTATGTAACTAAGATTGTAGAATTTATACATTGCAAAGATGATTTGCTTTTAGTAAATTCTTTAATACACATCAGTAAACAATTTTTGTAAAAAACGACTACTATAAAATGAATCAAAAAATAATAAATAAATAATACATTTTTAGTTCGCTCCAAATCAGTATTCGCAATTAAAATTAAAAATATTTGATAAACGAACAACCTTTACTTTTGTTAACTTAAGAATGATTCTCGTCTCATCACAAGATGTTTGATTGGTTGAAATTTTATATATATATATAAATATTGTTTGCAAAAAAATAACTTTATATTAATAAAAATAAATTAATAATATGTAATATGTGCATTACATGATTATTTTTTATTAAATTGATTTTTTTCTTAAATAAATAATTGTCTTTATTTACACATATTAATAATAAAATCTTACACCTTAATGAAAAATATCGAAATCGTTCGAAATTCTCAATTTGTCAATTTGAATTAACCAACCTATATGTCAAATTTGCATCCAACTTCATCTGACAATTGCTTTGATAATTATTAATTACTTTGTAAACTTATACCAAATTCAATGTTTCAAAAAATATCTAGTGGGTCTTGAATTCTGTATTTTTTTGAAATTTTACGAACTTTTGTAATAATATTTAAATTAAGTCCATCAAAATTTAAATTCTGACTCGATTGTGTATAGTTTCTGAGCATATAAAAGAATTGATAACTCAGAAAAAGGTCTCTGCATTATTAATGAATGATATTTTATTGCATGTTTATCTCTCTAAAATCTAATGCAATAACAGTTGTTCTTTCTATACACCATTTAATTACTGATACTGCAATGTTATATTATTTTAACCAATCATGAAGGCTGACTAATAATTCAAATGTGATCATTAAAGTTATCGAAGTTATAAAATAGTACATGAATAATAAGAGTTTAAAAATTAAATGAAAACATCATTGTTCATAATCTCAATTTTGTTGTACACAATACAATTTTTCATACTTTATAAGAATTTATTTTATCCTATACATCCTTAGTATGTGTCATATTTTGAAATTTAATTTAATTCTCGAAAGTCATCAAACTGTAGGTTGCCTTGGAATGGCAAACTTTCGTGTACAAAATCTTTTGAAATGAAAAAAGGTATTACACAAGTATCGTAAGCGACCTTAAAAAAAATAAAAAAAAACTGTTACGATTATGTATCGATCACGAATAAAGTAGGAAGTCGAGAAATGTACACCATTAGAGATGGCAAAGAGCAAAGAACGGCGTGACAAGAGTCAGCAGGAAAGGCTTATTTAGTGTGTAAAATGAAAGTTACGCAAAGCGAGGTCGCCTGGTTTGTTGACTGTGTCACGATGCTACTTTTATGTACTCCGCTAGCGGGTAGAATAACTTTACCGGCTATCATGACACAAGATACGTAGGAAGAACAATTAATAAGCGCTGCGCTTTGGTGACTTTAATGATTTACATGCCGCAGAATACGACATACCAATCATCTTTTCACGCCTTAATAAATTCCAAGCGTATCACTTTTATTTGTTAAGAAAATATTAATCCAATAATCTTATGCTTGCTAATTAATTTTGTTAATCAAACAGAAGCTAATGTTTTTATCCGTTTAGTGAATCATTTGAAACACTTACATGCAAACTTTATAAAGTCATTTAAATAATAAAAGAAGAAAGTGATAAAATAAACTTTAAATTATTTGAATAATGTACCAGTATTAAATCAATATTTATTTATTCATAAAATTGAGCTGCCTTTTTTTAGTTTTGTTTGTACTTTTTATTTTCAGGCAATTTAATATGAATTGATAATTTTTAATTCGTCATTTAACCTTTTTTCAAAAATGCCTTTTTGTGTTTCAGTAAACTTATGATTAAATATTCAGAGTTTACCAAAGAAGTAGGCTTTTAAAATCGAAAAGAAAATATTTAATGAATAAAAAGTAATTGATGTAAAATAAAAGAAAATCATTAAAAAAAAGAAATAAAAAAATGTACAAGACACTAACAGTCTATTACGTGAGAAAAAATGCAAACGTTTAGTTAATAATGATGCATTATTATGCGATAGTTTCTTCTCATTAAATATGTATTCATAGTTATCAGATGTTTCTTTAATTTGTATTTAATTATTTTAATTAAAACAAACAGATGTCATTTTATACTCAATGATTAAGAAGTATTAAAAATACTGTATTGTAAGGTTAACAAAGAATTGTATATTTCTGTCAATACAAAATGTTATTTCTAAAATAATTGAAATCAGGTCACTTGAGAAAAGAACGGGAAATATTAAAAAAACGCATATTTTTGGGAATGATGAACTTGGTTTTAGAAGAACAATCAACGAAACGGTAAATTGATTTTAAAATAGTTTACAAGTAAAATATATTTTGGTGTTTTATTTTGGCTGGTTATTTTTATCAATCAAATTAAATTCTTAATATATCATTTTGTGTTTAGTTCTCCAAAAAATTGCATTTTATATACATCTTTTATTATTAATTAAATTTTTTTTTAATTAGAAATTAATTTATAAATAAAAAAAATGTATATTTTTATTTATTCTATAATTGGAAAAAAAATTGTCACGTGTTGAAGGGTTTATAAAAATTAGTTTTTGTTCGAAAAACTTTAATATTATTTAAAACTAAAAAATCTTACTAAACTAATAGAAAATATTTTAAATATTTCTTTAAAAAGCCTTGAATAAGCCTTGAAAATTTTCTTTTAATTTTATCGATTTAATAAAACAACATATTAACACGCTCTCAGCTTTTATATGCAAACGCAAATAATCGATCTTTCATATCGTGTTCGTATCAAATTACGCATAAACAAGACATAATAATTCTCATAATAAGCATCAGCTCAGAATACCCATAGCGTCACAGTATAAACGTTGATATTACAAACCCTCATTAGACAAACCCAATTTCATGTATTGCATCTCTTAACCATAAACAATTTTATTCTACACATGTAATCTGAATTTGATTGGTACTCACTTAAGTAAGATTGACAAACTAGCAATCTTCTTATCGATCAACAGGTGTGGAAAACTTTCTTTCACTATACACTGTTGGATCTTTCACTTTTTTCATAAGTGACAAAATAAAATGCGATTCCTTTTAACTAAAGAAAAATTGTTTAATCAACTGGGGTAACTATGAAAAGAGTGTTGGACCGGTCAACGTTGTCGGTTCAGAACGCGCAGCGAAACTGAAAACTTGAAACTAGCTTGGCGTCATAGGACCGTCGCTCGCTTAAATCATCGCTTACTATATAGGTATACTATACAGATGCCAAAGCGCGCCAATCCAACGGCCATGCGAATGTTCATACACACACTCTTTCACATGTAACACGGTTACGTTGAGAGACGCTATTGCAGTGGGGAGAGGCTTAAGAAACCACGCTGGAAGAGAATGCGCGCCAACATTGTGCATTCTTCTTCGCAAGAGACTATAATATACCGTTTTACTTTTGGAGGATTTTTATGTTGTACTGGCATTCTCAGGAAAAAAAACTGAAAATTATAATTGAAGAAGGAAGAAAGATTTGGACTTTCTGTATTATGTAACAATAAAAGACAAACAAAAACTTTCTAAATTGAAAGATTTTTTTGTATGAAAAAAAATGTGCAGGTCTAGCTCGATAGAACAAAGAACTTTAAGCTACTGAAAATTATTAACAATAACGTAAATTAACGTGTTAAGACTGTTTTTGTACACATAAACTATTTCAAGTGTCATACTTAACTTTATGTTTCTGAGATAATGGAAACGAAATAAAGAGACTGTAATCATGCAAAATTTATTGTTTATTCAATTCAATTAAACAAAACAATTTTTTATATTTACTTCTGATTGATTCTGCTTTATCATCTAAGTCAGTGGCACCGGTTTTCGTGAGTTTAAGGATTCAACGCAACGTTCAAACTGATATAATAATAAAACTGTTCAGTACTTTATACTAAAAGAAATGTCAGATTATTAAGAAATTTATAAAGAATACATATGCACATTGAAAATTTGATTATAATTGTTACTTATTTTTTTTTACACAATTTTGCCAAAAAAGGTGATGGTGCCGGTTGTACCGTTACTAAGTGCCGGTTTTCGTGATCTTTAATGCTGTTCGTGATAATTATGAAAATTTATAATATTGATTATTTATATAACAATAAAAATTATATTTTACAAATATATAATGATAAAAAAATTATATGTTAAGCAAAAAAAAATAAAATTATGCATTTAACTGAATTTTATTAAATGCTGATAATCTTGAAAAAAATATATATAAATTAATATTAAAAAAAAATCAAGTTTTAAAAGTAAGATGAGAAAAAATAGTTTATTATGAGTATTGATTATATAATTTATTGATAAAATGTTTAATAATCAATCCTTGCAAAATGTAACAATTTTAAGATAATGCATAAACATGACAATAAACATTTTGAATCTTCGTACTAATATTAACATATAAATATTCATCATTCTTCTGTTCTATTACGTTTGCTTGCTGAATCAATTACATCTATCGTCTTTCTCTTTCTTGCCAACCCTACTTTTGAGCTATTATTATCTTTTTTTTTCTGTTTCCTTTCTTTTTTTTACTTAGCGTTTTCCTCCATTTTCTCGGCTTTTCCTTTCTTTTTAGCTTCTTTTTTCTTGATTGTCTCTTCTTTCTTCTTACCAGCTTCTTCTTTTTTCTTTGCAGCATTTTCTCTTTTTTCACAGCTTCTTCCTTTTTTTTGCCGACTCTGACAGTTTGCAATTTGTGTTATTGAAGAATTCAAATCAAACAGCTGTATAGAATCGCAGCTTCAGGCTCAAAACTTTGCGTGTCTATGAAATTTAAGTCACACGACTGTTGACAATTTTCAACTTCAGTTTGAACGGAAGAAATTGATGCCGGTGATGTAGAAGTTATCTGTGTTAACGTAGAATCTAAATCTAACAGCTTTGGTGAATTTGCTACTTTAGCAATTGTTTCAGTTGCTGCAGAATTTAAATCACATACCTTTAAAGATGAATTTAAAATATTCGTATCTAACATCTGTTGATCTACCGTTGAAAATCCGATGATTGATTGTCCGATTTGGTAGTGAAAGTCTTCGCTGTCATTTGATGGATATTCTAATGTGGCAATGTATTGAAAATCTGGAGTCAGATTTGTATTATGCGAAGGGTGTAATATAGGTATGTTTGAAGTCGCAATCTCTGAAAAGGAACCATATTTATTTTCCAACATAATGGGAAAAGAAAAAAGACTATTTTCATCGACATCCGATTGAATTTCTTCTGGCGTTTGTTCTGGTAGTATGTCATCCATTTCTTCCACAGAAATTTTCAATTGCTTCCACAGTTCAAATTAATTTTTATTTTCGAGATCGACTTTCCAATTATTGCAGTTTTCAAAAATAGAAACTTTTGGTTCCAGTTTTGATTCCAAAGTTCGAAGAAAATACAAATTATCGCAAGTATCATTTTCGACAGTATCTTTCGGACTGTTTGAATTAATCTTCATCAAATATTTCTAATAGTTAATGGCGTCTAGATTGAAGGGATATAAACCAGTAGCTCTGAATCCATTTGATAAAATGGTTTTGATATCCAATTCAGCCAAAACAGATTGCAACACGGGAGCAAAGTTATGTCTCTGTACATTACAACCATCGTTATCCACGCGAAATTCTCTGAAGAAAACGTCAAATGGCTGTAGCACGTGGATTGAATTTGGATAGAGGGCAACTAAGATGAATCCATTACTGCTACAAAATGTGCTCAGTTCAAGAGTTAAATGTGACATGTGCCCATCCATGAAAAGAATGCGGGTAGCTCGACCTCATTTTGCACAATCCAAAGGTGGAAAACATTTACCACATATTTCTGTTAAAAAATGTAATAATCTTATTTATAAATATATTTACATAGTTTTTTATTACCTGTTGTTAAAATTTAATTTTTTTACTACAATTTTAAAATGCAAACAATGTTACTTCAATTTATTTTATATATATTGTTCAAAATATTCAAATGTTTAATTATACATACTTTTAGAGTTATTGGCTTCTTTACATTCATTTCTGATTTTTACTGTAACAATAAAAGTAAGTTAAAGTATAATTTATTATCAATAATTAATTTATTTAGAATAAAATATCAACTAAGATTATTTATTTCATTTAAAATAGTTAAGTACAAGAAGAAATGTAAATGAGAGGTTAGGTTTTTCAAAACAAACCGGTTCTTGTCATCTAATACGATAATTTTGATTTTTTCTTCTAAATTACTAATTAAAACTTATAAAAAGAACTATTAACAAGAATTATGGTACTTACGTATACTTTTATATTAGTTTTTTAATGATTTTGTCAGCTTATGCTGACAGTTATTTGGTCCTCAGAAAGCGTATTCGACACTAACGAAAACCGGAACCCACCAACCTGCAGGGTCCCTATTTCGTTATCTTTATTTTATATAATTTTAATACTATTATATAATTTAATACTATATTATATAATTTAAAACTAACTTCTCATTATTTCAGCATTAATAATTAAAAACTGACTTATATTCAATCAATTTTGCAAATTTTTACACATTTTTAATTTGTTTTAATAATATTATTTTAAATGTCAAAGTACTATTTTTCAATGGGAATTTCAGAGTTGGTTCATATACAATAAAATTACTTTACGATAATCGTTATTTCATGTATAACATTTGCTTAATACAATCTTAAATGTACATCACTGTTATACGTGCATCTTTTGAGTCAAAGACGCTTAATTTGTTTAATATACAGGTAAACCTCCTACAACGCGATAGTTTGGTTCCAGAAAAGTTGCGCGTAATACGAAATCGCGTTATACGAAACCAAATTTAAATGGAAAAGGGGGTTCGGTTCCAGACAATAAAAAATTGAACTTTTTTTATCATAACTCATTTTTATTACCATCACAGAACATAAAATCTTTTATATTATCTAATAATAAAATAAATTTCAATAATTTAACTGTTATAAATATTATTTATTAAACTATTTAATAAATATTAATTTCAATGAACTTACAGTTTAGTCTAATAATTTGGATTTGTTTGCAGTCTAATCTTTGGAGTTGTTTGCAGATGAGAAAAAATCAGTTAACTTCTTTTGTTTCTTCTTTTTTTCGAAGTTTTTTCTCATTTCTTCATAAGGCGCTAAACAGAGTTGTAGTTCTCTGAAAAACTTCCCACTTGTTTCTGTGCAAGGATCGAGTTTTACAAAAAGATTTCCTAATTGTTCAGCCAGACGAAGTTCTTTGACATTTTGAAAAGTCAAACAATTTTCCTTTTCTTCCTCTTGTTCGATGCTGTCTACTTCTTTATTCGACTCACTTGTAGCCATTTCCAATAATTCGTCTTCATCTAACTCTTGATTTGTTTCTAAACATTCGCGAATGTCTTCATGATTTAAATCGGCAAATCCTTCGTCTTGAATTGAGCTCGATATTCCAATGATCTTTTCGATTTCGTCTTGTTGAAGCCTTCTTACATATTCATCGGTTTCGCGTGTTTCAGCTACTATCTCTGGCCAAATTTTTTTCCAGCATGCATTTAAAGTCGATCGCGTCAGCAACCCTATTGCTGAATCAATTATTTTAATTGCAATCTTTATCGAAAAAAGCTTCAGTAATGCTAACGTTTTTGCTTTCAATTGTTTCCAAAATCCATTCCATGGTTAGTCTAAGATAGTGAGCCTTGAACGCTGAGATGATTCCCTGGTCAAGAGATTGAATCAGTGAAGTAGTGTTTGCTGGCAGGAACTCAACTTCCACATTTGGATGTTCCAAATCTTTTGGATGTCCTGGAGCGTTGTCCATTAATAAAAGAACTTTGAAGTCTAAGTTATTATTCTTGCAAATAACAATTTATTTAGAAAAATACTATACATTAAAATAAAATGGGGAAACATCACTAGTCTAAAAGAATAAAAATCCCAATGTTTACATTCGAAACGTTCCTCAAATTTCGTAAACAAATCAACATTCCACTTGCGAATAAAGAGTTTATCATTCTTGTCGTGTATTTTTTAATTGTGAATAAGTGTTTATTGTTGAAATATAAAACAGTGAAATGAGTCATCATAAAAAACTAGATAAACCACGTCCTTAAAAAAAAAGAAGCGTTAAAAAAGGAGGAATCACAAAGGCTACATCATTGAGACACAATAAAAAGGACATTAACCAAGTGAATAAAGTATGTTTACGCATTTTTTTAAATAATTTAATTTGTTTAATCTTTATTATTCAATCTAGGAATACGTTTCTCGAAAATCAACTCGCCATCAAAAACTGCAACTTTTTTTTGAATCAAAAGAAGCATGTGATGTTTAAGTTCTGGATTCAGAAACTGATGATAAATGCAATGATAAAACATTTGTGAAATACAGAATTCATCATAAAAACATATGGAAAGAGCTATTGCAAGGTCTAAAGTGTAAAACCTGTTCAAAAAGTCAGTTAGCTGTGAAACATACGAATAAAAATGGTTTCTCATGCACAGTGCAAATTTATTGCAGTGCCTGTATGACAATCAATAATGAGTCTAATTTAAGTCCAGTTGAAAAAGGAATATCTGGAACCAATGAACGTATGACAAGTGCTGTATTGGACATGGATACAGTGGTATGCAGAAATTAGGGACTGAAGTTAATTTGAATATTATGTCTCACATTACTTTCGGTACGTACATTAACATTATTCATGAAAAAAGTGAAAAATTTCGAGAAGAAATACTTAAAAGGACGCATGAAATAGTTCGCCAAGCACATATACAAGAAGACCCATCCTGCACTAATGAGGAAATCTTGAATGTTACCGGTTCTTTCATTGGATCGTGGCATACGTGAGGTCATAGTTCTAACAAGGGATTAGGAGTAGTTATTGACCACCTAATTGGACTTGTAGTAGATTTCGTAGTTTTATCTAAAAATTGTCATGTGTGTAAATTTTGTAGAGAATTTAATAAGGAACAGTTTAACAAAAAATAGGAAATCCGTTGAAAATTGAGCGCCCAGGAGCATTTTGAAAATGGCCATTTTTGGGCACGATTTTGTTTATAATTAATAAACAATAATTTGTTTCCAATTTTCGATGCATATTATTAAAGAGAGACCTAAACTCTACAAATCAAGTTAATCGAATGAAAATTAACGAAAATAGCCATTTTGGTTGCCAGTCCCCTTAATTTGTTACTTGGGATAAGGTCGCGCAAATCTAAAATTTTTTTTTTTTTTTTTTAATTAAAGTTATTCTTCACTTCATTAAGTATTATTTAAACGTCGTGAAGCTTTTTAAATTTATTTAAACATATCTTAAATATACATCTACAGAATTTAAGTTGAAAACATTAGAATGATTCTATTAGGTATATTTAGAATATTTACAACACTTTAACCGACTCCCGACGAATGGCAGTAAATGATAAATATGTGACAGTTCTCTACTAGTTTGTGTCACCATTAATAAAATCGCAAAATTATCTGTCCTTTCCTATTAAAAATAAATAACAAATAAACGGCGATGCCTATTGACACGCTGATCAGCTGTTCATTTCAACGCCGCCATGACACCTTCGGAAATCGGCTAAGGCTGTCCTTTGGGATGTGACTTAGTGTTTGTTAGATTAACCTACGTTTTATTGTCTATGTAAAATAAAATGATGTAGATTTTGTTTTCAAAGTTACAGTGGATTATATTGAACAATTTTCATTACATACCAGACTTTTACAAACATTTTCACCATTTTTTTTCCACCAGGGTAATTCAATTACAATTGTTCAAAATTTCAATTTTTTTTCAAAATTAAATTTATTTTATTATTTCAATATTTAATTAGTGAAATGTTTTGATTTGTCGTCAGTTCGCATGAACGGTTTTCCCTAATTATTCCGAATCGACATCGATCTGATTTCGAGAGACTCTGACTGGAAATTTCTAATAGAGCATTATCTAACTGAAACTATAGAGTAAAAAGGGGTCATACATAAACTACGTCACATAGCTAGAGGTTTGAAAATAACGAAAACAGAACATTTTTAACTCGTCCTTTAAATTTCAAATTCGACTAATACCGAAAAATTAAAAATTGTATCGTAAAGTATACTTTTATACTTTTTTGTATAATTTAAAAAAAAATGCAATTTTCTAATTGCCTAAAATACGATCAAATCATAATCATTTGGTATTAGTCGAATTTTTTTCTTTTGGTTATTTTTCGAAAGAAAAGAAAAAATTATCCTTAGATTATTCCGAATAAATCTGTTAGGCGGAATTTTGATATCTTTAATAGTTTTTTGCCAATTCAAGTATTTATGAACAAAAGCTCTAAAACCGTTGAAAATGATCAATTTTCAATGCTGTTTTGTAATTTTTCACGCGTAACTTTTTTTTAACTTTATGTATCACAATTCTGTCTAACAATTTAAAATAAAATACATTTTGAACATTTTGCCGTTAATCAGTTCGAAATCCGTTGAAAATGGCGGTACACTTAACTTTTTAAAGTTGAAATTTCAAGAAAAATGAATTTTCGATATAATCGCGTTTAAAAGTTGACAATCTTTTATTCGTATAATTGTAATTAACTGATCTTGCATGAAACGGACATAATATAAAATAGACTACCTGCAAACCCGGACAATGCATCTAACGGACATTATATTAACCGGGACAATGCATCCAACGGACGTTGCATCAAACGGCTAATTCAGAATATGAAAATTATACTAACTCGGACATTGCTTACTACGGATATTCTGTCTAACGGACATTGTACGAATGCGGATATTACATGAAACGGATATTTAATCTAACGGATAATTTTTTAAACAGATAAAGCAATACAAATTTGAAAAGCACTGCAGGTTCTACAACCATAAGCTATATGATACCTTCAATGAAAAGTCCGTTGTATGCAATGTCCGAGTTGATACATTGTCCGTTTGATACAATATTCGTTAGATGCATTGTCCGGATTGATACAATGTACCTTGGATGCATTATCCGAGTTTGCATAGTCCATTTAATATTATGTCCGTTCCATGCAATATCCGTCAAATCAGTTGTCTGTTAGAGTAAATGTTCATAGTATACAATGTCCCATTAGATTTCCCAGCTGGAAATCACCTGAAACGTTTAAAAAACATAAAGCACCGAAAAAATTTTTTCCAAGATAAAAAGGTTATAATAGTATATTATGCATCATAAGAGTTAAAATTGTTTTACTCCCGCGAGAAAAATTCGGCAGTTTTTCTCGCGAGGTTGAAACAATATTTTATTCCCAAGAAGCGTACGATATTTTATGTCACGAAAGTAGAAATCGAGCTGTTTTATATACTCGTTTGCGGGAGTTTAACAATGTCAGCCTCAAACGAGGGAGTAAAACAACTCCATTCCCAGACCTCAGCACCGTATAAGAGGCCCTAGTAGAAATGTAACAGGGCTGGCCATGGCAAAAATGTGGCCCTGATCAGGATAGAAAATGGAAGCCTGACTGTTTGGCTGCCTGATCAAAGCCATTTCAGGCCTTGAACTCATTTTATTACGTGCTAGCAAACTTATCTAGAACAAGGCATTCTTATCAGGTCCTTAAAAGATTTTCTAATCAGGTACCAATACAGAGCGTGACGGCGGGTATTGTTATGACCCTGATCAGAAATTTAATTACGGCGA
>JABFPM010000363.1:18055-30532 GCA_022817325.1 Idris sp. 1 HC-2018 | reverse complement strand
CAACTCCATCCTCAATAACGAAAATATGTGTATAATTCTTATAATAATAGTATCAAAATGAAATAATTGAAAATAGTTTTACAGAGAAGTTATATTTGAAATATGCATTTTAAATTAAAAGCTTAGTCTTTGCTTAAGTGCACTATGTAATTCATATTCCACTAATTATATATACCTATATCTTAGCAATTATTCCAGTCAATCAGCGTGAAACTACATGATGAAGCTTACACGCGTCGGTTAATTGACTAGAACCTCAACAATATCAGCGGTCATAAATTGTATAAACAAAAGATTACAGTACAGAATATATACAAAAATATTATGTTATTAAAAATGCTTAATAATTTATTTTATTATAATTATAGTAATACATTTTGGTTTGTCAAACTGTAATTAAAATAATAACTCAAGTTATGCTGATTAAATTTGTTGTTAAAAAAGGTTCTTCGTACGTAGTAGAATCTACAGTATGGTTTCTAATAAATCTTTCAGTTTTATTGCAGAATCGTTTTTTTTACTGTTTCGCACAACGAGCAACATTATTATGCTACCAAATTATTCTCCTAATCTTGTTTACGTCCAAGTAATCATTAGGATTAGGTTTTCGTGTACGAGCCAGAAGTCTAACTTAACTCCGAAGCCAACCATTTAGAGGACAATGCAGCTTTCTGTTGCAAAAAAAAGGGCAGGAGAAAAAAGTTTATAATAGGCAAAAGTAAATTAAATACTGTATAACCCGATTAATTTGAAAGAAAAAAATCACTTTAACAACAGTTTATATGGTCGAGAAAATAACAGAGAATGTATTTCTTGCAGAGCAAAGTTTAAAGAACTGTAAACAAGAAAAATTACTCAAACATAAATAAACGGTCCGAAATTAGTTAGCTTATAAAGTTAAATTAGGCTTTTTATTTGACGTAATACAACATTGGATGGGATTTTATTAATGTCTGAAGTAAATGTGATAAATAACTGTAATTACGGCAGAGGTGTGCGGTGTTTTATGGTCAGCACCTACAGTTATATTTCACTACTTTTTATGACCATGTACAATAAAGTCAGGCAATCGTAAAAATGATATACATAAACTGATTAAACAAAAACATCCATTTTTCAAATATTTATAAATGAAAATAACAAAAAAAAAAAAAAAAAAAATAATGCCTGGATTCATCACAAACTTGTGTATATTCCAAATGGAATAAATATTCTTTTGTTGTTGTTGGTCCTCACCAAAATTTGCTACAACCCTAAATGCAACAAATAATTTATACTGCCCCTCTTTCTTTCCTGTGACTTTCTGTCCACTAAACTTGGTAAGAAACTCAATGAAGCTGTAACGTTAAACCTCCGCGCGTCAAACCTAATTTTCTGTGGCTCAATTCTCTCGAATGGTCATCGTGAAAATCAATTCCGGGGAAAAGACGAGCGGGACGAATTTATATATCGCGATTAATAAATCATATGCCGAAGTACAAAGGGACGTACCCGGCGTTAAGCTTTGTAATGTAATAATGTCAACCGTTGTTACTAGAGGGGGGGACGGTGTTTAGGGCTCAGGTACGCACGTTACACACCCTTGGCCGTAAAAAGTATTGTTCCCTCATAGCCAGCTGAATGAATCTAAAATGAGAGAGAAGAGGCAGAAGACGTGAGAGAAAAAGAGACGCGAGAGTGCAATTTGAAAGATCCAATTTCAAATCCGAATTTGACTCGTGCAAATGCGAGCATTAGTTTGACTGAAATAAAAGCCCGGTGACGTTTTGCGAAACTGCCGATTACACCGGCACTCTCATTCAGTCGCCGTGATCAACGGCATGATTGATGAAATGAACTCGCTAGGCTTTCTTTGTTAAATAGCTCCGGCCAAATTTGTTTCAACTCTGTTTTCAACTGTCAGACATCCAGACCAGTTTTTCAAATCAGTCAGTGTCCACTTTGTCAGATACTGTCTAATAAAGTGTTCAACTAGTTGGGGATTAGACTTTCTGCTAGGAGAAGTCATAATCTATTAAGATCGATAAACAGTGAACCAAAAGATTATCGTCGCTAACTTGTCTACTTATTTTGGGTGATGTTCCAACATGAACGGCTGATTAGTATTTGTATTCTTGTCAATCACTCTTTTAATTGCTCTTTTGTTTTCACTGACTTTCTAACTTTCTGATTGAACAGAAGATATTGCCATGAAATTACTCTACATAAAATCCCTTTTTTAATTATGCTTCTTATGCGTAATTACAATTCACGTGTACCAGATAAATAAAACCTTGTACATTTTCTTATTGATAAGAACTTGAAGAACTTTTGTCTAAATAGATCTACAGATAATGATAAAAATAAGTAATCTATTGGTGCTAACTGCGTTGGAATGTATCATCATTTAGTTCTTGAGCACCGCTTCATAAAACACATTGCATATATGCACGGAGTTAGAATTTATGGCTTAAAACAATGAATCTTTGTGATAAAAAACAAAGGCATTTATTGATGTTATAATACAATGATACTACCGCAGGAGTAAAGTGTGACGCTCGGCCGTGGTAAATTAGTAGTGTATAGTGTGATCTACATGGGATAAAACTATGCTCTACACTAATAACATACCGTGGCTGTCTTAACAAAAAAGCATAAACATTCGCTAAGATTTGAATCTATGAATTCACTGTGTGTTATATTATGAACATTTAAAAGGCGAATATTTTGAAACAAGGATTTAAAGTAATTATTTTTGGATATCAAGATGTCAATCTGCACATGTCAACTTTTGCAGCAGTGTTACGGTTAAAAATGAGATCGTTTGTTTCAGAGGAATTGAAAAAGCTAGCAGTATTTCAGTGTAAATTCTAGTTGCAATTGCAAATTTTGGCCTGCAAAACTTGAGACTCGATATTGTTAACATCTTTCCTTGACTGCATTACATCTGCGGTATACATTATACATGACTCATGTAGTACGTGTCAAGTAAAGATTTAATTCGGCTTGAGTACTGAGTTATTCACAACTATTTTCTGGGTTATATACTACGAGAGTTCATGCACAACACGTCGCTGTACAAATTGGGTGGCAATAAGAACAGCATATACTGCAAAGCGAAATAGCCAGCTTTTACGATACAAGCAGTAAATCGACGAAAGATAATTGCACGTTTTACTGCAGCCTTATTTTCACGGCAAAGTAGAAGATAATTAACTATTTTGGCGACCATTTTGTCTGACTTTTTTTTCCATTCAAAACACTTTTCTCAGAAATTAACATGAAAGATGAGCCCATTTGCAAAATTGTCAGAACAAATTTTGTAATACAAATTACACTTGATTGGCTTTGTCTTTAACAAGAAAGCTTTTTAGCAGCTTGCTTTGAAAATTACAAGTTATGCAGTGTTAAACTTGAAAATGTTATGTATATGTGTAAAATGATCAGTTTGTCTATACTACAAAAACAAGAGCTCGTTAATTGCGTTAAATGTTTCCAGTTGGAATGTAAACGATGGAATAAAAAGTGAGCGATAAAGAGGAGATTATGTGAAAAACAAGCTCAAAATGTCTTCAAAAAGCATCAAAAGCGTTTGCTTTTCTCTAAAACATTTCTTTCTGCCATACAATCACAGGCGACTGTGCTTTTTGCTCGACAAAGAAAGGCGAAATGTTGCTTGCTCAGTGTTGAGTCTGTGTTTAAGATTTCGCTCGAGTTATAAACAAATCCGAATTGCAGTATGTTGTTTTAGGACAGCCAAACATCGGCAGGTATAATGAAGAAGCGGCATCGTACCAGCAGAAAACGTTTGGAATGTTAGCCGCGTACGAACAGGTGAAGAGGGTGCTGCCATCATGGGGACTCGTATGCATGAAATTTCTCAGCCCCCAGCATCCCTTTTTATCTGCCAGTCTCTGTTGATACCGTCGGCAATCGATATCACAACTACGCAACGCCTTGTACCGCGTTCCTTTCATCCCCTTTCACGCTACAGGCTGTGCGGCGTGGCAGGCACCCTCAAGGTCCAAAGTGCGACTCAACATCTGCGCCAAAAATGTACCACACCGTGCACGTCGTTTTAAACGAAGCATATTCAATTTTTTAGCGTGCTTTTATTCAACTTTTATTCGCAAACGTTTGCTTTCAATTGCGGAGCGCTTCAACACTTACTAAATATATGTTTATATATCATGAATTCTAGTAAAAGTGTCAGAAACCCTAATAACCATCATGTAAGCAAAACATATGCAAACACATTTTGTGTCAAGTTTACATTAAGTTTGTACAAAGTTTGCACACACTTAAAAGCGCTTTGAATATAAAATTTAAGCAAGTGTTTATATGCAATTTATATATACACTAAATGAACAATTTTGTTTTTTTCCTAACACACCAATAACAAATTGTATTCATTATTTAATAATAACTAAAAACAAAAACAAAAAAAAAACTATTTATTAGACAATTTTGACTTTCAAGTTATGTGATGACATTTTGTTTGCCTTTGATTTTATTTAAACGAGAAAGTGTGCTTTCCAAGATTCTGGCGATTACTTTTTATTCTATAAAAGTAACTTTCAGAGAAAAAGTTAAAATGTGTTAATGCTGGGAATTTATAATATTATAAAAATGTTTAGTTGTGAAGGAAATGTTTACTTAAATTAATATTTTTAGTCAAGATTTGTTTTCAGAATATTGTTTTTTGTATAATTACAAATAAACACTAGTTCTTAAATATATGTTATTATGTTATGTACATTTCTAAGACATTGGTGAAACGTTAAACCAGTAAGTTTTTGCACATGATTCTGCTACGCTTGTTAATCTGGTTTCCTTTTGATAAAGTTAGCAAAAAGTGTGATAAATTGTCGTGCCAATACACAGCAATTTATACATCATTCGAAAGCGACAGTTTGAAGTTTATAATGATTCGTTTCAGACATAATAAATCCACATGGTTCAAGAAATCAATAATTAGTTTAACATTGTTATGGAGATTTCATGAAACTTTGTCAAAGATCACCGTTCATGTATTTTTGTATTTATATATTATTATATACTACAGAAAACAATAATTATTTTTTGTACAGTTTCAGACAGCAGTAGTCTAAATGACTGCTGAATTTTGACCAATAGAAATGTAGAAATAAAAAAATATGGGATGTATGTGTACGTAGGTTTGCAATTTAACCGAATTCCGATTAATTTGAATTCAATAGTCTAGTATACTATAGCCTTTACATTACGAGTAAAATTGTAAAAACTTTGCAAAAATACTACAAATTGTATAATAATATACATGTTTGGAGTTTTTGCAACAAAAATGAAGCTGTTTTTCATTATTTAAGCATAAAAAATAGAAAAATTCAGAAAACAGTTAACACATTGCAAGTTCTAATATTTGATTCGATGTCAAGATTCAACGTGTCACGCTTGTGTGAGAGAAAATGTTTGTTATTAGAGTTAATAAAAAAATTGTTGTTGTTCGGAGTGAAAAATTGTGTTCATTGCATATTCTTAGAAAGAAGAGTGTGTAGGTGTTGTATGAATTATTTCAGATTTTTATTTTGTAACCCCTAGGAGTAGTAGGGACTTGAATATTCACCCTCCGATAAAAAAATGACATAAATGTTCGATAATAAAATAAGTTTTATGACTTTTTCAAATTATATTAAGAACTTAAATAAGGTTTAATCTTCTATAAAACTCAGTAATAATAATTTTTTTTGCTATTTTTCTTATCATCATAGTTTAATTTCACTATATTTCACAATTCGATTACTTTCTTGTTTGTAAAACTTTCTTATTCCAAGCACATTTTCATAAACATTCTTAATTTTTACTTCAAAACCCTCTTTTTCATTTTTTTGTCCTTCTATTTCTTGAACAAACGTACCTCTGATAATAATTTCCCACCAATCAAATTCACTATTCTTGACTATTCCCTAATGTCCACAGCATAATACAACTTTCCATTGTTTCTCTGAAAACAATTTCGTTAAAAGACGAGAAAAAAAGTGACCACAATAATTGCATACCCTTTTCCTTTCCTGTATTCTCTGCTTACACTTTTTCAATTGTACTCAAGGATTAGCGGTGTTATACGTTTATTGAGTCGATTGTAGGTAACATTTTCATTAAAAAAATAAAAGTTAAACTTCTAAGGTTTGTTACGCAAAGATTGTGGTTGGATGCGTGGGTGCACTACAAAGGTTTAATGTTATGTGATTCAATCCCATCTACCATAGACTAATTAAAAATGCAACTTCGTGCTCATCGCTGTGCAAACTTCGCCATGAATATCTAGATAAAGAGTTTATCTAAATAGTATCTAAAATTTTCTTAAAACAAAATGTAGACTTTTATCAAATCAATTCGAAAATGTCTTAAAAAACGATTTTGTTTTTTATGTTTTAGTTGTTTTACTTTTGCTTATTTAAGAGTATATTTATGTGCGAAAAGTGTACCTAGAGCGTGAAAAACGATGATAATAAAGCTAATTTACGATTTTATTCAACATTTTTGTGCTCGACAAGTGAAAAACCGAATAGCGAATCAGCGAACAATGACTATTAAGTGTCTCCTGGTTGGCAACTTGTCGCGAGATCTTGTCTGAGACTCTCATAGTGAGACGCGAAGCCGATTAAATGTGTCACGAACAACGGTCTTCATCAGCATACTACTTTGTCTCCATATCTTCTGATGCTTTTCGTTGTTTTTCTTTGTTTCTCTTTCATGTATCGAGCGATCTTGAAGCCTACTCCGGATGTTCCTTTGCATAAGAGCAAGATGTTCCAAAAAGGATAATACACCTTTTCTCGTTTTTTTTCCTTCCTTTTATTGCTTTGTCGTACTTTACGGAAAAAACACTTTTTTATAGTGCCATTAACACAGCGAAATTAAAGTATAAATGAAATTGTTTCTTTTGATGCGAAGTAATTTAAATATCTCAAAAAACAAATTAGCAAACTTTATGTTAAAATATAATTAAAACTTATCAGTTATAACCATTAAATCACTTGAAGTTAAACTAGTTTTTAATACATTATTTGCTCAAAAATAATTATTTTAAACATGTATTTTCAACAAAATTTTAATAACATCAACTTTTTTTAAATTCGACAAATAATTTATAGCGAAAATGAAGTGTAGAATATTTAAAAAAAATCGTTTTTTATTGTAACATGTATACACGGAACGAACGAAAACGTAGATATTATGGTGACCGACTGTAAAAACTCCGGTGACGATCGAACTGTTCTATCGTTACCGGAGGTATTACGGTATACGCCATGATTTTCACGTTTTGTTACCGTAATAATTACGGTGCCAGAACGGATTGAAAGTACAGCAATTATTACGGCGCAACACAGGACTTATCGCGGTCTGAGTCCTAATGCTGTATTCACATAGAGGCCATTTTACAGAATCTAACGCCGTAAACAATGTCAAAACTATTTTGTAAAATGGCCTGTATGTGAATACAGCATAAGTTTCACTATGAGCACTGTAATTTTACGGTCGCTCGCCGAACTAGACGAATTTTCGTGATATTCGATTATTACAGTGACAAATCGTGGAAATCACGGCGTACACAGTAATATCTCCGGTAACGGTAGAACAGTTTTCTCGTCACTGGAGTTTTTAAGGTCGGTTTATACGGTAAGTTTATATGAAATATTCTTTATTCTACATTTTTTGTCTGTCCAATATTCTTCTTAATAATAAAGGCTTTTCATAAAATATTATCTTTTATAATTTCAATGTCATTTTTATATTAAGGTATCTATAAATTATTTATAGAATTTCCAAATTTTTTATGTTCTTTTTGGCTATACAAATGTATGAACATGTTTAAGCCAAAGCTAAACTTTTAAACATTTAAAAATGAATAATTAATCAAACAAAAGCAACGCTTAGTAAAAAGAACCATTCATATGAAAATCATTAAAAAGGCTCTCTCTCTCTCTCTCTCTCTCTCTCTCTCTCTCTCTCTCTGTTAAAGGTATGTTTTAAATATCATTAAAAGTTTAATTTTACTTATATTCAATATTACACAAAAGTCTTTAATATATCATAATAATATTCATTTCCATAAAAAAGGCATTCAATCTTCCAACTTTAAGTTACGGTAAATTCGATTCAGCTTTTTTGAAAGTTTTAAAAAATAAGTCAATTTATTTCGAAATGCACAAACTGCATTCAAAAAACGTATAATTTGTTTCCTTGCCCAAATTGTTACCTTATTTTTGTTGCCGTAAAATTTACTTTGAATTTGGAAAAATATTTTCTTTTAGTATGTCACTGGTCTTTTGATGTACATTCTATTCACAAAAAACGAACGTAACACGGTATCATGCACAACAATAAATCAAAAATTATTGTACAACTTTCTATCACTCACAACTTACAAGAACAGGATTACAAACGTAAAATCATTTTCTGAAGAAAGTTTTTATCAGATTTAACATAAAATTGTAATTCATTACAAAATTATATTAAAGCTCGTTATTTAATTTGTTTTACGGCATTATACAAATGTTAGTTATTTCGTCCTCGTTTATAACTAATTTTAAAAGATAAAATAAGGTGATACTTAAAAAGAAAAAAAAAAATTACATCATTTTAAGCAGATTGTAATTATTAAGACCTTCAAAATTGCAATTAAAATGAGCTCTTGAATATGAACGTTTTAAATATTTAAAGCTTTTTTTTTCTTTTAATTCTTCAATTGCCTAATGAGTGCGACATGCAAATCCATTAATGTCAGAATTTTTGTATTTTTTTTGAACAGTCTCTTTGCTAACGAGAAACAGAGGAAATCCTATAAGCAAATCCGGGTAGAGGAGCCTGTTACGTTAGTAGTAGCAGATGCAAACCTTAATTAACCAGCCCAAGAGTAGTTAAAAAAAACTTACTTCCCCAGTCTTTATCCACTACAAATTTTTTGTGCAAGCAATGTTTTTCAATTAAAAGCATTCTAATAAGAATACAGCAAGTATTCATGAATATTGAGAGAAAGAAAAAAAATACAATTAAAAATACTTTTAACATGTTTTTCATTCTTAGTTAATGAATTTTCAGAAATTCGTTTTTAAATGAAAATTTTATTGCAGTTACTTTTACCGATGAAAATCAAGTTACACATTTTGAAAAGCAAAGAAAATGATGATACAAAATAAAAAAAGATGCTGTTTCGTTGTCTACGCTTATTTCTTTACATTGATCTTATTATTATAAAAAGCATTATAAAATGAGTAGGTCGGTCACAGTAGGTTTGCATTCTTCAAGTATCTTATTAATTATTTTAAACCAGTTAATTAAATTTTATAGTATATTTTAACTTATAAACATTGTTACCTATATACCATAAAGTTTATGGTACATGTTTTAATTTTAGTCAAAACAATTATTTTTGTTTATACAAAATTTATTTTTTAAAAGTAGTTCTAAGCTCAAACCTCTCCCCTAATTGCAAATATAAATTATTTTGAATGAATTATTATTATTCACTTTGAAATCAAGTAAGGTTAAAAGAAAATAAAGAAAATACATTAAATAGATTTAATTGATTTATTGGTTTAATTCGATGTTATTATCTTCTTTCTTGTTATTAATTATTTGTTATGATTATTTTATTTCTTTTTTACATTCAGTTTCCAACATTATTTGTTTGTCGATCCTTAACTGTCAGATTGTATGATGTTTTGTAAACATTTTTTTGTACAAACATTTTTATTGAGATTAAAAACATAAGACACGTATGAACGAAGCTATTTAAACAAGAATAACATGACGACAATCTTAAGAAACACAATTTTAATAACATTCTCCTTCTGATTCACGATAAAGGAAACTCGTTCATAATAAATATAGCTTGAAGTGATGCCCGAAGCGACTAAGCTATGTTGAAGCCAAAGAGATGAGAAAAGACGGATGCGTATACCAATAGCTTGAGTAAATTCAACCTGCGACACAGTTCGCACGAAAATAGGGTAGTCCGTATTGGGGAAAGTCAGGATCGCTTTCTATTAAGAGAAGACTTGATTGTGCTTCTCTGCAGGGGGTCCCAGACATATCCCGTAATATCCAACAAGTCCGAGTGTTGTGCTCGCAATTTCGTTTTTCGGAGTTATTATAAACAAAATCTTCAAAATCAATTCTGTATCTACGTAGTCGTATCAGTTAATTGTACCGGCTATGTGCAGCATTTCTAATTTTTTTACCATACAAACTGTACCTATTCTAATATTTCTGTCCAGTTTTTGTGCTTTTATTAAAGCTTGTACGGTAATAACTATATTTTCTTCTTGCTCAATAAACATTTATAAACGAATAGTTAAAAAAATAACTGAATACCAACTGGGAGAATTGAACTGTCAAAATAGCAGTCTTGACTGTTACTGATACGGCGCGGACTGTAAGTTTCTACGATCTTTAGACTGTTGAAGGATTTTTACATGAAAACAAGAATTATACAAAAGAAATTGATATAATACGTTTAATACGTGTAAAATACGCTTAACTATTTAAATTTAATATATTTCATCATACAAATTAACAAAAAGAAATCTTGCAGGTTATGTTATGACATTGATTTACTTACATATGATAACATTGAAATTGTTATATATTTGTTTTACAGTCCATGAATCTTAGAAACTTACAGTCCACGCCGTAATAGTAACAGTCAAGACTGCTATTTTAACAGTCCATTTCTCCTAGTGCAGTAAATTAAGATAAATAAAAAAGGAATAAATATAAGAAATGAAGAGTAAATTTGTATAAATAATGATGATAATTGCAATAAGCACGTGTTTGAACGTCACTAATATTTAACTTTCTAGAAATCATGTATTTTCTATTCTGTCGAAATCAGTGAATAGTCTTAAATTTTATGATAAAAATATACATTTAACAGTTAACAAATAAGACAGATATATGGGTTTTGCTGGTTGGCTTTGATGAAAATGATTTCTTGATCGTTATCAATATAGAACAAGAAAGCAACTCGCTACCATAGTAAGGTGATCACACCAACATTACTTTCTTTTCCAATTAAGCGTCTAATAAAGCGAATTAAGACAATTGCAGAAATGACTTGGGTGCAATGACTCGTGATGTCAGAATATAAAAAACGCGCTATTTAGAATGTAAATAAACGTTACAATTTTCCTTGGTGTGATATTTGCTCTAATTAGTCGACAAAATGACATTTTGTAGTCTTCATCATTATAACAGGTTGAATTTAAATTTAAACATTATACATTTAATTGCACAAAACCGGCTTTACTTTTATAAAATACATCTCAACAACTGCTAAAAGTCAGCTATTTAAATGTTCATTGATTTAAGCATTTCGACATTCACTATGTATAAAAGTAAAATTACATTTGCATTTTGCTACTTGAAATCCGGTATAATAAATAAAATTATGCCTCGTAAAGAAAAATTTCAAATAAACTTAACGCCGACAAAATTGCAATCGTTTATTTAGCGTTGTAAATCAAGTTCAATACAAAAAAAAGAAAAGACATTGAATAAAATCTCATCTAGGTTCGTGGCATAAAATAAAAATATATTGTGAGAGAACAAAGCTGAGTAATTTTACTGGAATAGATTTGTGAAGGAAATGTCTTCAAATGCGAACAAAAGCTTGAGCTTTCCTGCTTTTGTTCCAAATTTGTGAGCGCATACCTGCCTAGTGGAGGCAAAAAATGGGACAGCAAATGGTTCCAAGATTTTTCGATGACAAATCCCGACTTACAAATTGATATAGAAATGAAATAAATGGGATAGGTAAATCAAATGAACATGTGATAAGATTGGTATGTAGTAAATATTGCAGTTTGATTTCCACAGCTTTCTTTTGTCGTTATCGATTAAAGTACAGGATCATTCAATTTCCGTGAATCTTGGATGTTAAAAATTGGAATTGTTTTCACTAAAGGAAATGGGACGAGGTAGATTTTTTGAGTCGAGAATACCGGTGGTCAACCATGCGTTGATGTCTAATGTTGCGCGGACGTGCTACACCTTTATATCAGTGTCTTATGGCTGTTCAATTAAAGCAGCACCGCTACCACAAATGTTTGTCTATCATATACATATTTGAAATTAAATCGAACCAATTATTGAGATTTCACCGTGATTTTGACTGACGATTTTGATCACCATTTCACCTGGTTAATAAGTTTAGAGAAAGCTGACCCATCGTTCGATTTATCACCACCTTTCGAGAATATAGTCTACTTATAGATCACTTTTTTTTAGATTATGACTTAAAAAAAATTTTTCGATAACTTTTTGATAAATTGTGTTCTATCTCTTTTCACTTACAGGGAAAATGGCCATGATCGTCATGCCAACTTGTTATGACCGGTCACGTGACAAAGGGATATTTTGTGCATAATTTCTCGACCTAAATTCTGCGAAATTCTACAAAAGTAATTCTAGTCAAGTTTTAACACACCTAAATAAACAAAAAGCCACAGTGCA
>JABFPM010000363.1:0-17985 GCA_022817325.1 Idris sp. 1 HC-2018 | reverse complement strand
CCCCCCCCCCCCCCATAACAGGATGCCCGTAATTCCCTGTTGTCGTCACACGGCACACCTGGTATCGATCAACTTGGTAGAACGCACGTATAAAAGACAAAAAAAAAGAAAAAGAAAGAAATGCACGTTGAAGCATTTTTCTTTCTCTCTCTTATCCTCCGCTTCTTTCGTTTTCGTTTCCTTCGATAATACGCGAACTTGGCCTTGGGATGATTGTGTACTAGGTGGCGCGTACCCAATTTGCATATCGCGATCAGCTTTAAGCCTCGAAGGATATCCCTTACCAATCACTAGAGCAAAAGGGTTTTTAAACACGTGGGATATTCGCATAAGACATTACGTAGTCATAATGCTAAATCTTTTCTGAAACAGATGCGGATCATAAATTCTTTCTCTTAATGGGATTATTTGCTTTTGCAGACTTAGGATTAATATCACTTTAGTTGTTATGCCTGATTTCTAAATTCCAACTCCATTCGAAGAAAACATTAATAGTTGAACAAATTTTCCGAAGTATTAAAACTTTCATTACATTTGTTCTAGTTTGAAAGTTCTTTTGTCAAAAAACCAATTTTTCAAATAAACAAAATAAGTTTAAAAATAAAAAGATTTTAAAAATGATTTTACGTGTCATTAATTTTGTTGATATGATTAGTAACATAATTATCACTAATACGAGAAAACATAGTTGATGTGATGAACAAAAAGTTGATCTCATATGAAATTTGTAATGCGTACTTAGTACTTTTATGTCACACATACGACATATATCCAAGTCTATGATAAATCGTATGTCGAAATTGACAAAGTATCCGTCATGTTATGTTCACAAACAAGAATAGTCCTTACCTTGCAAGGTTCTTTGCTCTTGGTACGGCAGAAGCCAGGCATCTTGATACCGCCAATCGGGATCTTCTTTTTTGGTTTGGGCTCCTCAGTCTCATGATCGGCTGCAGGCACTGCACTCGCGTGCTTCGTATTTTCAGCATTTAACATTTTCTCTCGCTCCTCTTCGGCTATTTCCTTCTTATCCATATTCGTGTCTTGGTCTGTCTGACTCATTATTTATAATCTGCAACAGTACAATATAATCAATTACATTAATCATATATCAAGTGATTCATATTTCAAACAAAATTGTTTATGGAAAAGTTTGCTTGGCAATATAATCTGTATTATAACTCATATCATTTATAATTATTTGGTATAAAGCCGAGACTTGATTTACATTTGGACTCAAGAATATTAAATAAAATTGAAAGTTTTGCAGGCATTTTAAATAAAACATTACAAATAATTAAAAAGTTTATAAAAATTGTGTTGATTGTACTTTTGTGATCAAGTTCAATACCACAATTTCAATAATTACAACATATACCACAATTACAAATAATTATTTTGCTTTCGTTATTATAGTACATTTTTCTAGAAGAAAACTTGTCAATTACTTTAATATTGTAATTAATTTAATATGTTAGTAAATTATTTAGAAAAAAGAATTAAATTAATACTGATCAAACTTAAGATACTGTACGAGAAATACTTTCTTTTTTTTGTTGATGACGAAGTTCAGTTGTTGGTGCACAAAGGTGTTTATTCTATCGACGGCTCGAATTTTAAAAGTACATAAGACAGAATGGTCGTTTAGGCTATTCAACATCTAATTAGATCAAATGATGATTCGTATTATATGCAATTTATAAAGCACACCCGTATAATAGGATAGGTGTGAGATTCCTGGTCAAGTAATTGGGTCTTTTTAACCAAATTAATTACATTTCCTCTAAGGCTATGAGTTATTTGATTGACGTGATTTACAATGCTCTCCCATCGTTCTTAGATCTTACTTTTCGTTACACTGTTCAATACCATATAAACTTGAACTACTTTTACAAAATGCGGTTGCCAAAGTTTATAATACAAAATTGTAGACAATTATATTGCATAATTTATGTATTCGACGTTCAACGTACCTTTGGTGTTTAGACTATTTACATAAACCATTCGCAACGTATCATGAATGTCTATTAGACATTTTAACATGTCTACGATCTTTATGGGGATACATGCTTATTATTTCAACAATTCACCTAAGGAAATACCTAACAGCTGCATACTAGGGGACCAACGTAAATTATTAGATGCGATATGTGACTGTAATCTGTAACTTTATAACATTATGCATACAAAAAAACAATGAAACACAACGAAACTAAACCGAAGAGTCAAAGACACATAATCAAATTAATGGGTTGAAAATCCACAATTTAACACACGAAAAAATCATTAATCGAAATGCAATAGTAATATTGTTGTGGAAAACGTATTGTTTTAGTGATTTGTAGAGAGTTATATTGATTTGATTTAAAAGTTTACAACAAAATTCTTATTTCAGAATTTTTTCCAATATTTTAGAAACACATGTTTCACTTAAATATGTCTACAAATATAATCTGTAATAAGATATTGAACATGCATTTTCGTTTAAAAAATTGAATGAGCTAGTCACCCCTAATTATTATTAAGTTAAAACTATAAAACTCCATTTCCTTATTTTGCGATTTTTGCATAATATATGTTAGAAGAGTTTTTTTACTCACTTCCTAAGAAGTCTAATTATATTAAGATAATAGAAACATATTTCTATTTCAAAATATTTATCGACTGTACTTTAAAAGTAAGGTTTTCGTTTACTACAGCGAACACTGAGAAAAATGTGATACAAGAAAACGATATTTTAGTGCTGAAAAGTTTATAACACGCGATTGTGAATTCAATGCATAAGGTTATGATACTGCCCTAGTCGACAAAATAAGTAACATTTCAAAAAATAATTAAAATTTCTGCTTTGAATTTATTTTTCTTATGTTTTTATTGTTTAATTTTCTAGGAACTGAACTCTGGTTCTCGCTGTTTTGATGTGTAGAAAGCAGACACCTTGACCCTGACTACACCAATATGAGTAACGAAATCAATTGCATTTATACAGTTTTTTTAATTAATTTTAGAGTGTAGAATTTCTTGAAGCAATGTATCGCAATAAGTACTAGTAAATAAATAGTTTGTGTACAAAGTTTCCAAATCTGCTACTACTTTTTTGGATGATTAAGTTAATTGCCTTATGCATTGAGAACATAAACACTGATTCAAAATGTGTGTATCATATTTTCTTCCGTGAAGCTACTTTCATTGACATTTAAAAATAAAAATGTTTGAATGTCAACATTAATTTATCTCGACAGCAAAACCGTCGAGGAATTACAAAAATTCGTTTATTAATTTTATAATTTATTATCAATATTGTGTTCATTTATAGAGAATAAATCATTTTTAACGAAGCATATGTATGCACGTGTGGTAGTAAAAAGACGCCAGTGTAGGGCTTATTCTCCACCATAAAGATCTGCACTCTCAACTATACCTACATCTTGTTATTGTCATATAATGTTTGTATCTCGTACCGTTTAGCAATATTAGAAACAAAATTATTGGTTAAAATGAATAATTTAACAATACATTTTTAAAAGGAACATAAACTAGTTAGTAGATGCGCGCGCATCATAAGTTAATATACAAAAATTGTCAAAGCCAAAATTTTCCCACACTAGTAGTTATAAGCACCCACGAGGTTTAATGGCCTCAAGTTCCCAGTGAGATGGCAAATACTCTCCAAGCTGGTAGTTACATGCTACCCCAAAGTGTAGTAGCTTTTTACCACAATTGTGGGGACTTTTAATGACCTTATAAGCAGCATTCAAGGTATTTAAACTCTACATCAAATCTACTTTTTTTTCAATAGAACATAGAAAACATGGTATTCTTTTCCATGTCCAATTCAAAACGACGAAACTGCATACAAAAACAAAGAGAATTTGATTTGTACAGGCTAGCATGAGTAAATTTTAAAAACGTCAACAATTGAATTGAATTCAAACTGTAATTTTTCGAAAACAAAAACAAAAAAACAAAAAACGATTTAGCTTCGTATTAAATCCAGTGCTTCAATTTTATATGAAGCGATCCTGCTTACAAACATTATGTATATCTAATCATATATCAGTGATGACATGAAGAGAAACAACATTGCAGCGTTGCACAATTACAACTTGCTAAACATGCGAGATTTTGGGAAACCAGATAATCTGCAAACAAGGAAGACTGAATATTTGCACTATATAGGGGAAAACTGACCCACAGTAAACAGCATACAACATCAGTGATTCTATATGCTACATTTCTCCAATCAAATAATCTTTAATCATTTCGTTGGTCTTTCATTTAAATATTTGATTGGGGAGAGAGATATTTTATTAATCGAGAGACTGACTATGTTTGTTAGGATGTTGAAAGTGCATAGCAAATGCTTTTTTCACAAACCAGATTACGATTAGTATGAAGAATAATAATTTCTTGACTGATATCCACATGGATAATGCCAACTCCATAATTTTGTGTACAAATATTATTGTAGATTTCACAATGCTGATAAATTTTAAAAATAACACATTTATACAAAATTATGTTAATAAGAATTATAAATTAATTAATTTATTAATATAATCTGATTGGATGATGGCGAAGACTCAATTTTACATAAAAATCTAATATATAAAATAAATATTAAGATATTTAATTATTAAAGTTTTTATGAAAGTATCGTTTTAATTATAATAATTTATGGATGTAAGAAACTCTTAAGTGGAAATTACTTAATTAATTATCAAGTATATTTTATTCATAATTATGTGTCATTTTTGTTATTTATTGCTATTGACAATTAATATTTTTGCTTTAACATTAAAATTATTATCAACAGTTGTTTAATAAATTTAAATACATTGAAAAAATGCTATCAAGTGTAATTTACAAAGTAATGCAGTAAAAATTAAAAATGTTTAGCAAACTTTTTTTTATATTCAGAAGAATTTTATTTTATCCGACATAAGTTCACAAGAAACGAATTTTTTTTCTTCTTCAAATTTCTCTATTCAAATGTATGCCTATTGATTCTCAAATATAATAAAGTAAATACAACCATGAATTAATCTTTTATTCGAAAATTCAGTTATTTTAGTAATCCAATTCAAATGCTTTTTATTTATTTGTTCTAGCCGCTTTATTGTGATAAACTGAAAGATAAGCAAATGCTTGACAAATAAATGATTTTGTTTAATCAAATAAATTAAACATGGATGCTCGTACAATATGTACTACTGTTTTTAGTTTGTTTAATATAGCAAGTATACCTTCTATCTAAGAGGCAATGGCCCACAATCGATCCGTTTACGTCTGGGCGTCTCGACGCCAAGCATCGTATTCGCTGATCCGATTAATTAAAAAGAAAGAAAGAAAAATAAAACAAATCATATTATCACATCTCAGTTTATATCATAATAATATGACAAATTATGAAAATTTTGAAATTATGAAAACCATAGATTCAAATTAAATCCACATAATTTTTCATCAATAATTTTTTTTTTTGTCAACTGTCTTAAATAAATTTATTTTCAGTGAAGATACTTTATTATCAATATTTTACATACTTTTATATCTAATGGGTATTTTTATATATTTATTTATTATATTATAAAATAATAAGTTTGTATAGTGAACTTATTTGCAAGTCCCTAAATTCTTTTGATTAGAAACTAAACAGTGACTAAGATTTGTAGGTATGAATAGTCTTCATTTCTAAGACCTAGAACGGACAAAGCTTTCGAAGGTCATTTCGATTCATCTGAAAAAATCCGAAAGAATCTGCTCGGTTTTATACCTAAGAAATTTTCAAGCACATGTTTCCCCTGTACCCATTTTCCCCAAACTTTGCATTTGTGTTATAGAAAATAGCATGAGAGCTGCCTGTATTATTATAAACTTTGTATTCGAGTAAACGGTTTTCACCACCTTATAACCGTCTATATCCATCAAAGAAAACAACAATAACATTGGAAAAAAAGACAAGTTCTCATAAAAATGAGACAAAGATTTTGGTAGGATTTTGAAGAAATCCTACATTTTTATCAGAAAAACTTTTTTTCTTTTGTTTGACAATTTTTAATTAGATTTTTATGCGCAGATATGCCATATTAATTTTTACCCTGCACATAATTTGTTTATTTTTAATAATAATTTCTGTTTAGTTGTTTATTTTTTTGTATTCAATGCTCTATACTTACTTTTTCTGAAAATACTGTAAGGATGAAGCTGTATATATATAACGTATTTTCGTTGCACCCCTGCACACTAACACAAACACTGCACCGGTGGTATCAGCACTTTAGTATTGTTTTTTTTTTTCGAAGGAAGATATGCAATTTTGCATTAAAAATAGACTGCACCGAGTTCCGATGCGTGCACAAAAAGACGCGCGATTGGCGCGAAAAATGCCGATGTTAAACGTGACGACTGTGTATCCTTTCAACCGAACCACTCAGCAGGATAGTTCGAACTCAACTGCATCGGCTTTTTTGAAACGAGAGGCCGGCAAACATAATGGACACAATCTCCCGCCGGCGTGGGCATCAACGGAGTGTCGGACAACATGCCAACGACATCTTCAGTGCAACTTTGAATTAACGTAGGATAATTGAAAAAAAGTAGATTACGGCATTATCATGCACCAAAATCTTTAAAAGAAAGGTATACAAGAAGAATTAAATTTCTTTCTCTAGAATTTTGAAATCCTAAGATTTACAATTTAAAGTAAAATTATCTGTAAATAATTTTTTAGCAAATTTTTTAGACAATTTACATTACAATTTTATTATTAAAACAATTAATCTGAAGCAGCACAGAGAAGAGACTTGAAATAAAAGACAGTATTTTAAAAATGAATGAGTAATTTTATAATTTTTTATAAACAGTTTGTCTATCTATTAGAAAAAAGCAAAGTTATTTAATTCAAAGAATTAATAAAAAGTAACATAGAAGTATTCTCCTAACAAAAAATACCGATTAGTTTTTTAAAAAATAAATTTATTTACATTATTACTTTTATTTTATTACTTCAAAGTCTTTATGAGCTTTATGAGCTTTGTCATTCTCCCAAGTACCAACGAAAGAACGAAAAAACCCCAATTCAACAAGGTCAGTCGGTAATATAGATTCTTATCGCCCTTCCGATTAAAATATTATTACTATTATGTAGAAAACTTATTATTATTTTATTTAAAACAACAATCACGAATTATTTCGACTAAATAAAAAAAAAATTGACTTGAAAAAAATAAAAATATAAATTTAATTCTAGTAATATTCTGCTTTATCATCAGTGGTAATCCCGAACGTTACAATAAACCAATATTTTTATAATTAAAAATATTTATATTAACAAATATAGATGCAATATTTTTTAATGTATTACTTAAATTGTATCATGATTTATTAATAAAGATATTTTATTTGTTAAATTATTACATAATTAAATAATAATACATAAAATAAGGTCTATAAAAAGAATCAATATATTGTTCAATAATAAATTTATTACAAAATTAAAAGTTTCTATTACTCTATATATAAGTGAAACAGATATGTAATTTGACGCAAGTTAGACACGGACAGATATATTGCCATAGTACAAGTATATTGGTAATTATTTAAAAATAATCTGCTTATGAATACACACTCTATAATTCAGTCGATTTGAATTTTATTTTTTGCCGACGTGTTCAAATTTTCAACACGAGATTCTCGTGTGCTGGTTTAGTTTATCTGCTGAATTGTTCCTAGATTTCTACTGTAGCATTATAAAGTCCAGACTCTCGGCTAGCTGCTTTGAAATTGAAATTCGAATATTAAGGTAACGTTAATATTATCATTAATTATTGACATTATTTGATTTATTTTAAATCTCAATTTGATTTTAAATTGATTGTACGTTACATATATAAAATGATATTCAGTTATTTATTTATATATTGATTTTAACAAAACGCGGTATAAGAATAACCTCTCTAACATATAAATAAGTTAATATTTAACATTAACAACACAAGAAGGTCAAATATTTCAACTTATTTTGATTATGAGATTTTTTTCAAGGGATTTAACATTTTTGAATTGTCCGACAAGTGATTTTATGTTAATTATTTGTTATGATTGTCGAAGTATGCATACGAACAATACACGTGTGAGTTGAGTGTTTTATTTTACTTCATTTTGAATACTTTTGTTTTGCAATATATACAAAAAATTGGTTTGTTGACTGGTTTTTTAAATAAATAAACAAATTGAAATTAAAGTTTTAAAATTGGAGCCGAATTTTCAAGCATATCTGGAATGTATATAATTATCAATCAATTCAACTAAATTGGTTTAATCGAAGAAAAATAATAATTTTTATCATAATATTCATAAATAATTATTTTGCTATCAAAATTTAATTTCATGAATTATAGAAACATTAATTTTTCATGTATGTGACATTATAAAAGACATTTAAATTCATTGTCAAATTGTCAGTGTTAAAATGAAAATATTTGAAGTGTGTATTTTTGATAGATTGAAGTAATTACTCAATGTAAATAAATTAAAAAATTAGCACTTTTTTAAAGATGTCTTTGATAAATATTGAATGATTGTACATGAAGTAAATCAGCTGCTTTATTTATATTAAAATTAATATCTAACTAATTGTAAACTAGTTAAAAATATTTTAAACAAATTTTAAAAAAATTGCATGTATTTGAATACAATAGTTAAAAAAATCAAAAAGTCTTCAAATAGTTTTTTAATTATCCATGAAAAATAAGCAAAAATATCATCAAATCTTGTGTAAAATAGTCTCCATACAAAATTGTCAATATTGACAACTTTTATACAATTTAGATAATCATTTCAATGGAAAAATATGAGCAATTTTGATTCTGGATTTGTATTGCAGGAAATTTAACTTTTTTCGAGATGTCATCATTCGAAGGATTAATCTGTGAAATACCAGGCATCTCCATTGATCGATTTGATGGCGAAAATTTACAATCAGTTATATTTTTATTAAGTCATTGTCATACTGATCATATGCAAGGATTGGAACAAAATTTTTGTCTTCAATTGAAAAAATCTGATCATTATTTGTACTGTTCTTCTGTTAGTAAAAAAATACTAGAAACTGCTTTTAAAACCAAAGTTGACACTAGTGTAATCAAAGTTTTAGAATTATATTCTCCATTTACGTTGAGCTATGTTTTTAACGGCCAAAAAATGAGTGTAACTGTAAGATGTTATCCTTCAGGACACTGTCCTGGTTCAGTGATGTTTACTTTAGAAAAAGATGACTTGTCGATTTTATATACAGGCGACTTTAGATATAATGTTGACGATATGAAGAAAATGAAAGTTTTCAAATCTTTCGACGGTTTCATAAAAAAAAAGTTTTCTACAATTTATTTAGACACAACTTTTCTAAGTGAACTTTATCCGAAGTTTCCTTCTAGGCAGGATAGTGTTAGAGAAATAATCAGAATAAGTAAAGGATGGTTAGACGCTGATATAAGAAATGTTATAAGAATAAAAAGTTCTGCGAATTATGGGCCGGAGTATATTTACAAAAAGTTAGCAGTAGCTTTCAACACTAAGATACATGTTCAAGAAAAACTATACGAATCTTTCGTTGCAATAGGTATTTCCGATTATGTGACAAATAATGCGAATGATCCGAATGTTCGAATTCATGATTGTTGTTATAGAAATTATAGTCAGAATTTATACTGCAATCGGTCTATTGACTCAAAATATATATTGACTATAACTGCTTCTGCTTTAGTTTGGAAAAACTGGAGGAATTCGTCTGTTTCAAGGATCAAAAGTAAACAACAAAATGAGTGGAATGTTTGTTATTCTACACATTCGTCTTTTGAAGAATTAAAAGCGTTTATCGAGTATGCTCAATGTGATAAAATTGTTCCATTTGTAGTTCCTTTCGACTCAACAAAAAATGAAACATTAAAATGGATAAACAGTTGGAATAGCAATTCCGAAAGTGAAGATTTAACATTTGATTTAAGTCATAAACAAAAGAAATGCCGTTTAGAAACTCCATTTCAATCAGAAAATATCAGTAGTGAAGAAGACTGATATCAAGTTATTTATAGCATTATACATATCACCAAATTATGTTCAAAATATTTCTACAAGATTTATAAAAATTGCTTAAGTTGTTTACATCAAATGAATTTTTCATTGTATTTTGAACTTAAATATTATAATAAAATTATTTATAGTTTGAATAGGTTTTATTGATTTACTTCATAAATATTCTATCGAAATTAACAGCTGTAGGAAAAACTGGATACATACTTACAAAGCTTTGAATTTGTACTGAAATTGACAAAATTAACAACAAAAAGACCGTAGTGAAACAATTTTTTTTAAAAGAAAAAAAATACAAATATTTGCATTCAAATGTAAATTTTCTTGTCGATACGTAAGGTTTTACGTAAAAAGTATCATTAATTTTTTAAGTACATTTTAAAATGTTTTTTTGTTTAATTTTAATAATTCTTAAAGACAAAATTAATTCAACTCACAAAGAAATTTCATGGATAATAACATTTATTTCTGTCCATTTCAGCGAAATTTTAGATGATATTAAATTGAGAATAAATTAAAGAAGTAGACATGTTGAGTTTTTGTAATTATATATTTAGAATAGTTTAAGATTCTTATGAATAGAAAATCAAGTAATAATGTCAGTAAAATCAAATGATTCTTATTTAATTAATTATAACTTCATAAAATCATAATAAAAAAACTGAATTTTAAACAATTAAAAAATAAAAATATAAATTTTTAGAAGTAACATTTTGGTAAATTAAAATTAATTCATCAGAATTCAATAAAATCTATTTTTTTAAAATCTCTAGTTTTTATTATGATAAAATCTTTGATAACTATTAATCAAGATAGATAAAACTTTTGGTTTGGATAAATATAAGACTGTGTATCTATTAAAAATCTAGCTAATTTGCTATTTTTATTATTATTCTTATAAAGTAATGATTTGTATTTTTTAATTTGTTAAAAAAGTGATTTCATAAAAGTGTTTTAATCTTTGAAATTTCCGAAAAAGAAAAAACGGAAAAATTCGGTTCTAAAACCTAATTTTTAATGAAAATGTTTTTTTTATTACTGTCAAATAATTTTTATCACTTTTTTTTGTTTTTTTTTTAAAGAAAATAGTCAATTTCTTTTTCAATAATTTCTTTGATTGTTTTCAGGACACCAAGGTTTCTAATAAAATAATTCAAAATGTTTGAAAGACTGTGGACTGACAAAGCTACATATGATAAAGCAGAATGTCTTTACTATGAAAAACTTGCTAAGGTAAGACTTTTAGTCATATATATTAATTTTTATCTCTCAGGGAAATAGATCACTTAAATTAAAAAATAATTGTTATAATATCATAGAAGCGAAAACAAGCAAAGTCCGACTGTCGCAATGAAGCTAAATTAACTGTTAGAGATCAATCGAATTCCAAAAATTCAGAAGGAATTCAATTCTGCGGTACAACTGGAAGTTTAGCCAAAGAAGTTGCCAAGGCTCGTCAACAAATTAAAGAATCTTTACTCTCTGTGAGTTTTGTTCTCTTATGGTTATTTATTATTATATTCATATATTATTTTGTGTAATTTCTCAAAATGCATCTTTTTATTATCTAGTAATTTGTATGTTTATTATTTTGTTTACACAAAAAAATTCATTTTTAATTTTATTATTTATGATTCGCATATTTCATATTGTAAAATTGCATATTTATGAACTATATATTAGAATACGTCAATTTACGTTCTTGCTGTTCGTGAAATTTCTCGTGCAATTTTCAATAGATAATCATATTTCAAAAAAATAGTAGAAAAGGAACTCAGTTCTTTACAACTTAAAAAAAATGCTGAACTTAACTTACAGAACAAATAATAGTGATTTTACGCTGATGTGATACTTGTATATCGTTAAATAGAAAGTTATAGTTTATTTCATTTGGACAAAATAGCAGACTTCATAATTCAAATCATTAAATTTCATAAAAAATTTTTGTTAATTTTTTTTCATTTGTACTGAATTATATTTATTTACAAATCTTATAGTTAAGGACAGGCATTGGACAGTCCCGAAAATAGGACTAGTCTTTAACACAAGACTACAAAAATATGTCTAATTAATTAAAAATGCCTGAGGACATGAAAATTAAGTTTAGTCCTTAATCCCTTCCCAACCTGATAATAAAAATGTTTTATAAATGCTAAAATATTTCGATTGCGAAATAGTTTCAATTAGTTTATAATTAGTATTTTTGAAAATTTTTCAAAAACAACAGTTTGTCCTAGTAAGCTTGTAGAAATTCAACTCTAAATTCCTTGCATATTTTTTTTAATATTTTGATTGTTATTTTTTCTTATTTATATTGATCTGTTCAATTCGTGTAATCATATCCATACACTCGTATCTCTTATAGAGAATCTTATACTTATGGATACAGATGTAGTTTTTCCCTCTCAAGTATTTTGAAATGTTTCTCAGAATATAACATTTTAATAAAATTACTTTATACATTTGTTTTTTCAACTATTATTATTTTAACTACAATAACTTGAGTTTTATCATGTAAAAATAAATGATTATTATTGATTCCATCTGTAAGCATAAAGTCGAATGATGCACTCTGAGAATGTAGGGATGGAAGAGAAAACATTTGTTGTTAGAGGATTTAAAACATTGGCTCATTCCCTATGAGAGTTACGCGTGTACATTATGTTAATATAAATTATTAAATTTTATTCTTCTATTTCAGGTAGAAACGCAGGGATGTATTTATAAGCCTACTAATATTGAATGTAGAGTTGAAACCTTAGAAAAAGAAAACAGAGAACTCAGAAAAGGTATTATTTTATATCACTTGCAATTAATTTCTATTTAAAGTCCTATTTCTTGTTTATTTAAAACAACGGTGGACACAGTAAGCGCCCCTTTCACGCTTGCTTCATCCACTTCTCATGCTTTTTTCTCCCACGATATTTGCCCAGTTTTCATCATTATTTAATGTATTTTATTTTTGTTATTAATTTATTTTTCAATACTTGTTCGAAATTTTTTTTTAATTTTTTAATACGGCAAAACATGGCATGTGCATTTGAATTGTTAAAATATAATTCAATTTATGATATTTGTTTTATTGAAAAAAGTTATCGAATAAATATTGAAATGTTAATAATAAAAATAAAATGCATTAAACAACGATGAAAAGTCACAATAGAGGAAAAAAGTCTACTTCGAGCGAAATAAGCTCAACAATTTCGAGTGACATAAGCCTTTTTGCGCTCGAAATAACAAAAAGGTATTGTTGTGATGCAATATGGTGAAGAAAGTAACGGAGTAGGGGAATAGATAAAGTTAACTCGTGCTCGATGAGCATGGGAAATACCCACCGGTAATCTAAGATTATATATCTTTTTATTAAAATTAAAAACAGATCCGCACATTTGATTCTCAAAATATTAACGTAACTATGATATACGAAAGCTTGAGTTCCACCATTAGAGTTTTATTTTTATATAGAGCTTTTTTATACCCTAACAATGAAAAATAAATTTGATGGGGAAGGTTATGTATTTATGTATTGATAACGTATATGTATATTAAAAATTATTTAGTAATACAGACTGTTCAGATTCGGAATCATAATAAGTCATACTAAAGGACAAATAATTTATGCATTTAAATTACAATATTATATGAATATAATTTAATGTTTTTAATGATTTTTTCTTGTAGATGTAAATGAGTTAAGGAAACTTCTTAGTCAATTGAAAGTCCAGTCAACATAAATAACTTTTAGGTAACTAACTTTCTTACTCAAAGTATTAATTAAACATTTTCATAATTCATTTTAAAAATTATTAATTATTTCAGATGATTTGCTAATTCCAAATGATGTTTAATTTCATATAATGACAGTAAGTATCAATAATTGTATACTTTGATGCAAGCATGAATAATAAGCAATTAATCAAAAAGTTGACTTTGGTAACTAAAGAAACTAGAAAAACATATTCAACTTATTCGATCACGAAAATATTCTAAAACCTTGGTGTGAAAAAACTGGGGAACAAGTCTGTGTTAGTGCGATCGTTTGAATAGCATTGAGAGGCAGAGTTTAACGTTCGAAGGTAAATGTGGAGGGGATTGGGCTCCGACTGAATGTGTTAATTGTTTAATTTAATAAAATATAAGACGGCTTTTGAAAAAAATGTCAAATGACACACTTGTGCATTGAGAGTAACTTTGCGCAAATTTGAATTAAGTTTAAATCAAGTGCTATCCAGTTAAAAGGAAAAATATTACACATTTTTAATAACATGGTTGTATGTTTATTGGTACGTCATTAATGTGATAGCCTATGGTGAAGACGAGAATAATTTGATTAATTGTCGAATATTGTCAACTTTTCATGATAATAATTGCTTATATCTTGTGCGTTTATTATTTAATACTTTTGTATCTAGTAAACAGAAAATGTTTTTTTATTAGATCTTATTATTAGGTCAGAACACAAGGCTTTTTTAGATAACACAAATATTTTCAATTTTTATCATACTTTTTTGTCCAAAGAATATCTTAGGACAAAAAAGTGGAGTCAATATGAAGATACGAGTCCAGAAAGTCTTATGTTTCGGCTTCCTAATATATTTTTTTCTTAGTGTAGGCTGAAACCACTTTAACTCTAATTTTTTGACTAATTAAATTACACATGATACATTATTAATTGCTCAAAGCTTTTCAACAAGTATTAGGGCATTCCAAATATGATTTTTATACCCTGTATTAAAATTTTCTATCTTTTCGTATTATCAACAGATTCTTATAAATTATGATGTTTTGTGGTAGTAATTTTAACCTTCGATGGAGAATTTTTAACATGTATTAAAACGGCTTTAGAGCATGCGAATATTTTAAAATATAATGTAAATAGGTGCATTCGTGGAAAGTCGACCGCAAGAATACATCATTATAAAAAAAGCAATACAATAATATGGATTTATCTATATGATACCATTAAAACATCTAAAAATCATTCCATTTTTGGTAATTTTTCAGTAAACAGGAGTGAGAAGTAGTTTTACTTTTCATATTGTAAAAATAAAAATGTATAAATTATTCAAGTAATTCTTGAATTTTCGACGTTTAACAAAGAAAATTGTATTTTTTTTAGATCTTTCATCAAAAACTTGCAACTTATTGCATTTTTACCTCACTAATCGTCATTTTGTTGTGTTGTGGCTATTTTCTTTGTTAGACATCCTGTTTTGGAGAGATCTATGAACTTTCTCAATTTTAGCTTATTGATTAATTGCTTAGCTTCGTAGCACAGTTAATTTTTACTGCAGATGTTAAAATGTTTTTTTATGGGCATGTGATGTTTACTTATTTTTTGACTTTACTAAGCTGTACAAGACCAACAGAATTCAGTGTAGAATTAAAAAAAAATTTTTTGCAATGATTTCTTACGGCTCAGGGGTTGTAGTCTCCAACATCGAAAATAATGTATTGTAGGAAGAGTAGAAACTATTATTTTGCAGCCTATTCTCTAAAACTCCATCAGTGAAATTTAGCTAATTTTTATTGGATTCAGATATAAAACACCCTATTCAACATGGAAAATAACTAGCAATTAGTTGACAGTCCTTCAAGATAGTTATTCCCCGTTTTAAGTAATATACTATTACTGATAAGTTAACCAATAAAAATAGTGCTTTCTTTTTCACTTCACAGGTAACTGAAGGCAAATCAGAGATTAGATTTATAAAGTACACTGTTAGCATTGCAGCCGTGTCTATTGTTCCTATATTTTTTTATATTTAGTATAGTTCAAAAGTATAAAAATTTGAGTTAGTTGGTTTTCATGTATAATTTGATTTTATTTTATTTAATTAATAGTTTCAAGTTTTATAATAATTCTTTGTATTTTTTCAGATTGAAAAAGCATTGACGATTGCGATATTTTGTGCTGTTGCAATATTATTACATCTCAAGTACTTGATGAAATAAAGAAGAAGTCACTTTAATTTCATTTAACATGTATTGTAGTATATTCCTTTAATAATATATAAGTTCCTAAATATGTTGCTTTGTGTCTGTTTGTATGTCATTCAATTATGTACGATCACCTCAAAGTTCTGTAAATGAAAATCAATACTACAAGGGTAACAAAGTGTCCCGAATGCTTTTGAAGTCCCAATTTAGGCTTCATAGAGACAAATACAAAATATAAACAAACTTCACAATTAAAAAATCATTGAGTGGTCATTCAATGGATATTTCACAGTTATTCAAGAATCATTTGTAGGTTATTTTAGAACAGTTTACAAGTAAACCTACGGAAGTGTTAACAATGGGTCGAGCTGAAACTTAGCATATAGTTCGATTTTCTTTAACTGAAACAGACTATCCATTTGGGCCCATACATGCTGTACATAATATATCCGTGCATTTCTGCATAGTAATTATTACTTATTTTTACACAATTACTTAAATTTGTGTAACAATTTGCAAGTAAAATTATAAATTCATACTTTTTTCATAAATCGAGATCATCGGACTAACCCAAAATTAAAACTTGTTTATATGATGTGTTATGATTGTTACAGTAAAAGGGGGCTAGTCTACTCATCATGGGGCGAGTCTGCCCATTTTTTTAGGATACACAATGAGTGACACATATGTGATTGACACACATGAAAAAATGAACACATAACTTTAGAACACATGATGGATGACACACATGCAAATTATACACATGAAATGGCGCAAAATGCAAATTGAAGACTTAACTTTCGGAGACACAATGAATGATACACATGCGAATGACGCACATGATCCTGTCAAATCATAATATACCAAATTAAGCAATAAATTAAGTAAAATTTTTTAGTTTTTTTTAAATTTTATTTAATTATTATATTGGTTGTTATTGACAATGAAACAAGTCGATTATATTGATTGTGATAAATATCAATGATAAAATACAATTTACGATAATTTTTTTTTTATTTTTCTTATTATGAATATTTTTCACGACATTGCGTTAAAAGTAATTTTATTTAAAAACTGTTCAAAATATGAACAGAACCTTCTTAATTTTAAATGCAGAACAAGGCAAAATAGTTTGACGATAACGTCATCAATTACCAGATGTGATTATTCGCATTATCGATCTCTACAATTACCATGTAAACATATTTTTGCAACACGCAAGTTGTATAAACAATCACTATTTTAAATCTTTTTATAACGTATTGTGAACATAAATAAGATAAATATAAAAACAAAACGAAAAACAATTCCGCCAGTCTCTAAAATACCGAACCGGAGAATCGAACTCACAATCTGCAGCATATGAAACCAAAAACGCATCCACGTGGTCATTGTAGAAGACTTAGATTGCACTCAATATAATTATAGGTTATAATGTTTATTTGCAAACTAATTTTGTGTAATGTTTCATTTATGACTAATAAATCAAAAATTATTTTTGAGAATCTTGCTCATAATATTTTAGAAAGAAAAAAATTATGAGTCATAAATGGTTTACTAAATGTATCTCTCTCAAAACACTCTCAAAATGTTGTATGGGAAATGCACTATTTGAATTAAAATTAACTTTGATTACCCCAAGGATGTCCAACATAGTTTTCGTTTACGATTCGTTTGAACATGTATTACATTTGAGGTTATTAGCATTATAAAGTTGGTACACTCGTTATTGAATTAGTTCGGCTATATTGCATAAAGATGGCAGTAAACAGCTTCCCAAATGCTTTATTATGGCTATATACAGGGTGTGGAAAAAGTTCCGGGACATAATAATTTATTTATTTTGTTTTTAAATTGTCTAGCTGATCAATGATTAATTTAAACATAATTGTCACAATTAAATCTGTCGACTATAGAAATCAAAACACGTAATTGCTGTGCAAATATATAATT